>CM031238.1:254456239-254667113 GCA_018340775.1 Taxus wallichiana var. yunnanensis | reverse complement strand
GCTGTATTACAAACACCGTCCCGATCACCACCTCCGCGAAACTAAACCTATTAAAAATTACAAAATGTTTCAACTAAGATTTAGAATGAAAATGAGCCATGCTGAATGACTTCAGATATTATAAATTACAAAGTTTTATATGGTTGATTAATCAAGGCCGAGATGAACACATACAATGCAAGTTTATGAAATAGAAGATTAAAAAAGAAAAAATATGGTTACAATTGTTAGAGCTTTCATGAGGTAGTGAACTCGAGATGGAAAATAATAGATTCAATCTAATTTAGGTGAATGTGTGTCGCGAGTTCAGAATTGATTTTATAGATGATTCCGAGGTGGTAGGGCGGGAAACGCAATTAGTTTGGATACGCTCCATAAATCAAAACGTATACACCGATGTCGGGTCTAATGCAGTATTGTTGCAAAACATATTTAAATCCTTAATGATTGTGTCAGGATGACGCTGGAAACAGTATAAGCTACCTAAACATAGTATAAACCCAAAACTATCAAGACACAATTATTCTAGCTTTCAAGTGTGATTCACGTAAGATTACAAACACATACTCTCGTCACTCACTGCTATCATTATGCAGTACTGAAATATATGATTTCTTAATTTTATTTGTTTTTCTTTCAGGTACTACTAAGGTTTTCTCCTTTTCTTACATATCTTTTTAGCTCTCGCTTCAATTTAAGATCATCTTCTTCATTTTTTATTCTACAATATGTGCATGCCTGTTTGTGGTGGATTTGGGATGTCTAAATCATAGTTCGAGTCCGGGCCATTAAAAAGGCCTGATGTGACATCGTCAGTAATTTGCTCTTATTGCTTCACTCTTTGATCTCTTTCCCGAATTAATCTTTTTCAGCAGTTCATCACCTTCCCGCTATCCGAAAGCATGAGAACCTCTGCAATGGGTCCTAGAAGAAATCAAAGCTTCCATGCAAAACATCAATGCATTTACAAATTAACTCAAGAATGTAATCACGCTTCCAGGAAATCCATGAAGATTTTTTTTCAAAGACAAAACTTCTTTTTGATCGAGGAAGAAATGCTCATTAAAAAGATTAAAAAATTAAATAAAAACTAAACCCATTTCACCACCAATTGCAGTTAAACTAAAACCTATTAAAATCACAAATAATGTTTCACCAAGATTTAGAATGAAATCGAAAGATAAAGAATGTAATTTAGACACGTGGAATCCTTATATATAACATTAATTTATGCTCAGATGAACACATACAATGAAAGTCTAAAAAAATATAAGAATCAAGAACGGTAATAATAAAATATGGTTATAATCAATAGGAGTCTCGTGGCTGGAGGTACCAAACTTCAAGATAGAAAATAATAGATTTAACTCCAGATTTTGGTGAACGTTACGAGTTATTGAATCTGATTTTACACATGATTCGATGTGATAGGTAAGTGAAACCAATGCTAGTCGGATACGCTCCATATAATCAAAACGAAATATCACAAATGGCTCCAATGCATATATGCTCGGGCAAACCGTAAGTGAAGGCTTTAATAATGCATGGTCGAGATGACACAAGAGCAGCAGTGGTCATCAAACATGTATAAACCCAAAACTGTATCAACACACAATCATTATAAGCCAAGGTGATTATACCATTCCAAATACATACGACCCTGCTCACTAATTTACTATCAATATGTGTAGCCATAAGTGAAATTACAATTTACTTCTTTAATTTATGTTTGTTTTTATTCTCGTATCACCAAGATTTTTCCTTTTCGCCCTCCTTTATCCTGTCAGACCGCTCCACTCTCGAACATATTCTTCTGCTTTCTTCTGGCGCCATGTGAATGCCTGAGCTTCGTGGATTTTGGATGTTCGTAAATCAACAGAAATGCGGCCAAATGCTTCGATGCACAATGCTGTGGTTACTGGTTGATCACTCTTCATTCTCTTTCCTTAAATTTATCTTTTTTGTAGTTCATCTCCTCATTTGCCATTCAGAAAGATGAGAATTTCGGGGTATGTCGGAGGAGAACTGAAGTAAAGAATCATCACTCGCATTGCAATGCAATCAAAGCATAATCATTTCCTCTTATAAACCAGGAAATTTTTCATAAAAACCAATGAGAAAGACGATGCACTATCGAAAAGCTTCAAATATTTAAATCTCAATTCAAGAAAGTATCATCACCGTTAGTTGTTCTTAAAAGAAATCATCATTCGCAAGGCTCGATGCAAATCTCATGAGCCTGGGTAAGCCTGGTGAGTGCAATCGCGCCAGCATCACAATGTCAATGTGCCCAAGTTCGCCTCGTGAGTGCAATTGCTAAGACCTGTCTTTAAATGCATAAAACCCACTCAAAGACCAGATTTGTGGATCAAGATGCCCTTCCACCATCGACAACAGCCACTACAACAATGAAAGCAACATCATGACGCAGAGCGCCTATGATGGCTCTACTTCCTACTCGTGAAACCAGACCGATTAACCAAGTAAAAATTCCTAGCGTAAATGCAAAAATGGATTTTGAAAGGCTCTACATGCAAAGTAGTGCAAGAAATTTCGTAAGAGTATTAGATTGTTCATCAGTTTACACCATTATCATATTTTGGTTTAATGTAGTTTAAGGGCATTCAATATAAATATTCCTTGGGATTGATAATGCATAATCAAATACTAAAATTTTAGACATTTATTTATCCCTACTGTCTACGATTATCAATAGTTTAAGTTTAGTAGGAAATTTTAGGGTTTCTAGCAAGACACATTTTAAGGCATTCGATATAATATCTCTTAGATCGGCAAATATATGAATCGATAAAATTTCTTCAAAATTATATGTCGTTTGTTTCTCCATGTGTTTACTAACAAAATAAAACTAATTTGAAAAAGACTATGTCAAATAAAACCCACCAACCAAAAGTTACGCTCTTCAAAATCTAGGGAGAATATGGAGAGCGACACCCTAATGCTTTCAGACTCACATTTTCTCTGATAATAACATGGGAAGCAATTTATTTCATATCCAAAGGCGTTAATCGACACTAAGAACTAAAATAATTTTAATGCATGAGTGACATTTGTCAGAAACCCTAACCGATGCGGCACTTCAGGAAACTAAAGTGTGATCATAGCCCACTTAATTTCTTTTATTGTTTTTTAAATTACAAAACATTTTATAGCCGAGCATTCGCACAGAGATACGCCATCACTAATATTTACCGACTACGCTTAATGAGATTATATATATATATATATTGGTCAAATCAATTATACATATTATTTTGGAAATATCAGAAAATTAGCCTGGAAAATATAAACTATAGTGCATTTGTAATTAATAAATCATGGTCAGGTCCATTTTATTCATAAGAATTCACCATATCATAATGGGTAATGGTACACATATACTCGTGATTAACGCTCGTCAGCTTCAATAATCCTTGGGCCACACCCGCTAACGTGAGTGGGTTCAAATCAAATCATGAAAACTATAAATGATCCTATATATTACTCCAACAAAGGCTGCATCAATAAATCCAATGGTGCCTCTCCATGCTTGGGCCTAATCAGTTGTGGCCAAATGCTTGGTAGGGTTCACAGTTTCCAAATGGATAATTGTGAAAGAGGTTCGTAAGGGAAGCTATCAATGTCCATTGGGTAGAGGAAAATAAATATCAGAAAGCTAAAAGATAGAGTGATAAATTATAATAAAAATATTGTTTCATAAAGACATGACAAAATGCAGTCTAACAGAAATTACTTGGGTTCAAAGAAAAACTCTCATCCGCAAAACCATCCGGTCGCAGACACGGCACGATGGAAGATCGACGGTCGTCACTGCTCGAATGCGTGGGATCGCCATACTGCCGCTTACAGAAGTGGTGTCCGTTTATAAAGATATTAAAATTGTTAAAATAAATTTAGGCTTATGTATAAAAACGATATTGATCGTCGGGCTTGTTCTATCGTGTTTATGTATGGTTTTCAATGAGTCACTAGGATCAAGTCTTGTGTAGTGAAAAGCTCGAGACATCCGACATAAGTAGAGTCAAAAGGCCGAGGCTAAGATCGTGTCGTGGTGATTTTGACTTGCTACTGATGTCCTTACCCATAACTACTTAGCTAAAGGTGATCATTGGTTTAGTTTGTCATTTACTTTACATTGTTGGATCCATTTGTCTGCCTTGAACTCAAAGTAAATGCCATCAAACTATGTAATCCAATGCCCAATTAAAGACACCCTGTTGGTTGAGTTTAATGCTTTATTTGTATTGCTGATCTATGTTCCCTCCGCATCTTAGGCTGCAGAGATGCCAACCATCAAACTATAATCCAATGCTCAATTATAACGTAGGGTTTAGTTTGTTCGTCACGGCATTGTTGGATCTATATGTTTTCCTCCGGATCACAGGTAAAGATGTGTCATCAAACCATGTAATCCAATGCCCAATTGTAAGACACCCTATGCAAAATTGATTTACAAACACTTCCTACTACATCTATTAAAGATATATGCTAGTAGCTATCAAATTCCCCAAGATTTTTTCCTTTGTTCTTTCTATATCACATTGATTAATAATCATATTACATTTTCACTAAAATTTCACGAGAGTGGAGAAAAGTGTTGATTTTTAAATTTTTGGCTGGAAAAGGACCCCCATGACTAAGATATTTCTATCATAGGATTGTACATGATTATTTTATGTTATCGGATGGATTATGATATTTTAATAATGTTGGTTTATTTCAGATTAAGCTAAATAATAATGTTAATCATTAATAACATTAATTGTACATCGTGAGGGTATGTTTTAAAAAAATCCACTTAATTTGAATGATTATAACATGGGTTTTACATATAGATATTGATTCAAGGGATACCTGACGATTTTCACACCCTTCACACACTCCTTCCCTATCATACAACTTTGTTAGAAATCTCCTTAATGAATCAAGACCCCATTTCATCAATTTCAACTTTAAATCCAAATAAGAGCTACTAGCCCTAAAACACACTGAAACCTTATTGTTCCAAAACACTCACAAGGGCTTAATAGAATATGGTAACCTTTTTGGACACCCTTTATGGGATTATAACTTCACTTAAAGTTTCAGTTCTAATTCATAAGGGAAGATCTTCAACTAAAGAATGCATTACATGCATCAATTAGGCCTATTTCTTGTGAGCCTTACTTTCATACAAAGCTTATTGTTTTGGATAAATGACAAAGTACCATGACAAACTAAACACATTTTTTCACTACCCTTTATGGATTTATTTATTTCCACCTAATTTTAGATTTCAAATACAATAAAAGTTTCCAACTCACTTGTCTCCTTTGTAATTAGGCCACTCATTAGGTCTCTAAGGCCATAAAATAGAGTTTGTAAGTTTATATTTCCTCCTCGTGTTTCTTGACTTATCAATCAATTGAAATAGGTTAAACATCACACTATAACCTTTTACAATCTTTCAATGTCTTAGACTTCTTTCATGCTCCAAATCACAAGAAACATACAATTTGCTTATTATTCCTAATTCATACCTCACTATTTTTCTTTAAGATTGTCTTTGACTTCTAAATGTCCTCAAGATTTCGTCACACAATAATTTCCTCCTTCAATCCTACAACATACCAAATGTCACAAGTCTAACTTCACAAGATATTCCTTTCTAAGTATCCCCTAATTCATCAAAACACATAAACTCAAGAAGTAAGCCATAATTGTTACAAGATTTCCAAAGAAAACTCCTTGTTTATAAGTTTATAGGATGGTTCCTTACTCCACACAACCTTAAACACATGAAATACATCATATTAAACCTTTTAGAAACTCTCTCAAAGGTTCTAACCTTTAATCCAAAAGCTTTATCCTTCCCATAAGATCATGCAAATATTCACTAATCCAGTTACACATATAAATAAGAAAATACGGTCGTGTTGCTTAACAATCCATACAATAGTAAAAACAACAAAACCTTTAAAACCAAATTTTAGAATTTCCAAATTATCATAACCTCAAATTTTAGAATAATATAATGACTAGAGACAAAGTTATGTTAGAAAATTCAAACTTCCTGTGCAAACTATATTTTCCTCTTAGTTACATAAACTCTTCTTTCCCTCAATACTTACCCATTCAATCTAAAATTTCTCATACTTGAGCTTTCTTAATTTTCACTGCATTATTCTCATGTAAAGTTGTAGAACTTTTCGTTAAGCCAAATTGGTTTTATTCAAGTTTTGTAATTCTAACCTAGACCATGGGTTACAAAGACTTGAAGTTGGGTATTTTAGGTTTAATTTCATTTGATCATTTTTTTGGGATTCTTCAAGATTCTAAACACCACTACAAACCATCTCAAAACTTCTCCAATGTTATTTAAGCAAGAAAATGTCATAATACTTTATCAAACTTCTCTAAATGCCACATAAACAAGAATACAACTTCTTACCTTACACATTTGCAATACCTCTGTTTATTAAGGAGTCCTAAGCCTATAGAATAGTTTTATCTCTTGAATATTCATTCATATTCATTCCACAACCTACAAAGTCCATATTTACCCTGTAGAATAACACGATGCTATATACAACAAGTGACAATGTGACCTTCATTCATCAATCAAGAAATCCTTCATATAATTTCTTCCATGATATATTTAGATTCTTGAGCTTTCTTATCTCTTCCACACCGGATTGAAAACTATCTCTATCTCCTCTAAAGCATTACTCCCTATCTCATTTGAATACCTCTCCTAAAAGGACCTAAAATAGGTATTTACATCTAGTTTAGCTTATCCTACTACGGTAAGAACCAAGTCTAGCATTTCAAACCCTAGTTAGATAGGTGATAACACCCCATTTCCATCACATTGGGTTGTTTACAATCTCTTACATTATTTATACTTCCTAACCTAACACTTAGAGTACTAAATACAACTTAGGAAATTCAAATATTTAAATGGCTTAGTTCAGAGGTAAAACCCCAAATGGCATTAGTATAAGAATAAAAGGCCCTAAATGATTTGGGACCCACACTAAACACTATAAGCATGCCCCTAATCATATTTCAAACTAAAAATTTGATATGTATAAATGAATGATGGTCCAACATCATACTCCCTGAATCCTGGGAAGATTTGAGCTCATGCTAAAATATTTTGTCTTCTTTCTTTTCTTCCAATTTCTTTTCTTCTTAACTTGTTTCTCTTTCTTCTTATGCTTAGATCCGTGCCTATCGTGATTTCTCCTTTGCTTTGTTTAATATTTTTAGCTTTTTGGTTGCTTTATTTCCTTGCATTTTCTTCATTCTTTCTTTTATTTTCGCCTTCATTTCTCTACCCGCAATATGAAATGAGGTTCATGTTTGTCTTCATATTCCCATGAGTTCTTCACAACTGATTTAATTTTTATTCATCTTATTTAACATCTTCTTCTTCATTTAAAATCTTTATAATCTATATCTTTGATTTTTTAGTCTTCTTCATCTTTAAACAATTCTTAATTCTTTAATTCCTTCATGATTTCTTACCATATTAACTCTTCATCTTTTCTTTTCATCTTTAGCCTTTTGGTCTTCTATGCTCTTTTTAAATATAATTTTTATAGTCTTCATATCTTCATTTGGTTCACTTGTAATGACACATGAAAAGGAAAAGTTAGAATAATTTGGAGGCCATATAGCCTCTTGAGAAGATCCTTGCAAGATCCATTTTCATCTTCTTTTTCTTCAATTTCTCCTCCTCTTCTTCTCCTAACCTCACACCCACTTTTGGATATCAAAAAAGTTTCCTTCATACATGTTTGTCTTAATCTTTCCTCTCTTTTCCAACCAATCAATTGTTTCCTCCTTCTCTCTATAATCCAATTTATAGGTCATCGCACTCTCTTCTTCATATTTCAACCTATAACATGGTTTTCCTCCTTGATTATTTTGATCATCAACTTCAAATCTTCCTTTATCTCTTTTATCTCTACAATAATTTCTTCATTAGTCATCCTTTTCTTCCTTCACTCTGCTTTCAATTTTTGTAGGTATCCATCTAGAAAGCAACCCTTCATTTCTACTTCTTTTCTTAACTCTTTCTCTCTTTTCTTCGCTATTTCTTCTTTACAAAGTCTTTTTCACCTTTCTATTTTCTAGCAACTCACCCTAGGCCTTACCTAGTATTTTGGTGCATATTTTTGATGTAGCCTAGATCTTACCACTAACATCCCAAGGCATGTTGGCACATCACTTAGTCTGAATTGAGTGCTCACTTGAAGCGTGCAAGGGTACTAGGTCCCTCTTTAGAGTAGCTTGTACAAGATGTTAGCATGATTGCATGTATATTTTAGATTCATAATAGATAATCAATTAAACCATAGTGCATAAACTAGATCTAGATCTTAATCATAAGTTAAGGTAACTAAACAATTACTATAATCAGATTTACCATGCAAGATCCATATTTAATTACATCCAACCTTTCCAAAATAGATTACATGTTAATAATATTACCATGCACCCTTACATGAGAATACAAAAGCTTTCGCTAGCACTAATAGATTATCTAATAATAACTACACTTCTAATCCTATTAATATCCCAAAACTATGTGCATGGTGTTTGATCTTCCACTTGTCATCCAAAATAGCCTTTGTGCTCTTCAAGTCTTCATACTAAACGTGCTCTACACTCCATGTCTATATTTAGCCTTATACAAAAATGACTAAGTCCTGAAATTCTCACATTTCCATGTGTGCCCCTATTCCATTATTCTTCCACATGCACCTACACACCATGTTCTGCACGCCCAATCCTTATGCACCTTTCATACTTAGGCTATATTTCATCAGCCCAACATTACCCCACACTAATTTCATTACCATCCTCGGAAATGGGTAATCATAACTTATCTCTCCATGAAAAATAATAAGGAATGAAAGAATAACTGTACAAAATAATGAAATAATACTTGGGTGCCTACACTTCTGCAGATAGAATTAATTTTGGATATTCTTCTTTGATCTCTACTTCTAAGTCATTCCAATCACTAAGTGCCTTATTTGTTTTCCGGAATTCTACAATTATTGCTTCCATTTCATCAAGAGTCATGTTCTCACCTTCATTTTGTAGTACTCTGAGAACATTAGCCATGCTTGAGACCATCACATCCATGACATCCATCTGTGCTATCAATTTTCCAATGTCCTTGATCTCTCCTCAGTGAGGGTCCTGTGCACCTACAAGCACATCACGCTTCTTTTCTATCAACATTGCCTCTCCACATGCCCAAGTGTCTCATTCTTTACTACTTTAGGACCTCATCCTCTTCTTCCATAGTTCTTGTCTTTATTATCACATCAGGGGCCACACACATATTTAATGCCAAATCTACCTTTTCAATTCATCCTTCATAGTCTAAGGTATAGATTCATAACTTGTAATTTTGTGCAATAGTTGCCTTAGCCTTCTCTCTTGTGATTGTGCTACAATCCATCCTTTGGTTTTGGCATGCATACGGGTCCCTCATCCAATACCATATGAACTAATGTGTGTAAATAATGTAAAGAAGATGGAAAATTTTGTGCGACTTTATCCTCCAAATCCGGCCTCTTTCTCAAAATATTATCACCAATTTGTTCCACCATACTTAGTACCAATGCATTCATCACCTCAGCTATCTAATTCTTCTTCTCTATTAGTTAGTGCTTGATCTTCAGATCTTTTCCTTCTTATCATCCAAAAGAGCCTTAAATAGTTTTCGCTTTATCTATGTTTCTACACGTGCAAACTTCTAAGATACCTTTGTCAAGGCATTGCTCACTTACTGTTCATCTAACATCACAGTGGGCTTGATAGTCACATGGCATGAATGTGGTGCTTTCTTCATTCTACTCAAGAGACACATATGACTTCTTCACACATCAAAATTTAGGATCATCCATATGAGTATTGCATACTCCATGATAATTGATTTTGTGTGTGTTGTCATCATCTATGAATCCATTAACTCCTAGCCATAAAGGTCCTTAGGTTCCAAAGTGCTTTGGAACCTCATGCGTATGATCTTGGTTGGGTCATCAACATACCCAATGTGGTGTCTCATAGGTTTCTTCCTCCTTTCCCTTTCCTGAGTGCTTACCTTTAGGGATGTGCATGCCTGAATCCCATCTAGTCCTTCACTTGTTTGTGTAGTATGAGGCATGCATGATGGCTCACCCTTATCTGTATCTACCTCTATATCCACGGTGCCACTATTTATCTCCCTTTCCTTAAATCCTCTACATAATTTTTCAATTCTTCTTCCTGAGGCTCTTCTACATCCTCAATGTGATCTAGGAGTGTTTGGCACACTATCCTCGTATTTCTCATCCGTCATCATCCTTCTAGGTGGATGTATCTACACCTTTTCTTCTTTTCATTTTTACTTCACAGGAGAAGTCCTAGTGACCTCCTAAGGGGTTGTGATGGTCCCACACCTTGAGTCCTTATTTTCCTCTTACTCTTCTATATTATTGTTCCTCAGTGCCTTGTTCTAAGTCTATCTCCACAACTGTTGGTTCCACTACTTCACTTTTTCTCGGGGTAGGCTCACGTGCTCTTTTCACCTACAAGTGGGATGCCTCCTTCTATGCTCCAAGCCATTGTTGTCTTCTTTCTCTTGTTCCTCCTCTTCCTCTTCTTCTTCAAGGGGAAAAGTGTCCTCTTCATCTTGTAGAGTGCCCACTATATGTTTCCCCTTGGGTGGTCTAGGGAGCTTGAATTCATTTTCAACATACTTCCCATTTTCCAACTTGGGCCTTAGAGGTAAATGTATATAAGGGCTGCCCCCAGACTTCCCAATTTCCAAACTCATAGCTTTAATGTTAATATCATCTGAAATCAGTTTCTCAATATATGCAGACTTACTTGGGTAAACGTAAGTTTTCCTAAGTGTATGGTAGTCATAATCTACCTTGTCTGCATTGAACAAAAGCCTTCACATGTGTTGAGAACCTATGACACTAATGCTTGAAAGTAGTGCACATAGAAGGCATAGGGAGCTTTACACCAAGGGCTCCACTTTCATCCTTCATAAAATGCACTATGCAAAAGTGTTGGTATACAAAAATTATACCTATTTTCCCAATACTAAAGGAAGATCCTTAGGTATTCTCCATTCCTCCTCAAACGTAACACAATGCACTCATACCAAAATTCTATTCTCTCTCTTAAAGGGTCCACTCATGGATCCATCACATGTATACTTAGCAAATCTCTCTCTACAAGATATTTCTTCTCCTCAGGGTATTGCCATATTTTATCCTTTGGCCCATCGGGCACTCCAATTTCTACAAAAACAAGAGATAAAAGGATCACGCCAAAACTTATTTTCTCACCTTGGTGTGCCTCCTCAATAATGGTTTCAAAAATGAAACTGATAAATTATAAACTACCCCTTTTGTCATCTTCTTTACTATGTGCAACCATGCCTTGTTCACCTGTGACCAACGCTCTTGATTATTTAACTTAGTAAGGAGGTGTGTTATTTACTAATAACTAGGTACTTCTACAACTTAGGATATCCATCCATGCGCCCTCCTTTCATGTATCCAATGCACTTTTTTTTTTTTCTATCACCTCCTTATCAGTGAGGTCACTATTAAGTTTTGTGTCCCCAAACTCCTCAAACCTATGCAATCCCCAATCAGGGGCATGGTAATCCTCATTCATTGCCCAAAAAGTAGAAAAATTCCTCATGGAATCTTCTCATCAACCATTGATACAACTTTTCTGGTTTTCCAAAATAAGGAGTTCATAAATTAAAAACTCCCACCTTTCAAAAATTTTCACCCGCATCATCATCATATACCACCATATCATTTTCTGTTCTCATGGTTGTCTTTACTACCAACAACTTATCCAATTCATCTTTGTTATCTTTGGTTCTATGGTTATAATCACTTACTTTGCAATGAAAACATGTGATTCCCAATCGCGACCCATAAAACCCCTTTTGGATATTGCATCTCTTGAAAAATGGCTTTCAGGGGCATCTTTCTACTTTAACCTCACTTCCTTCTACTTCCTTCCCCTTATGGCCACTCTAGGTGCTCACTTAGGTGCCATAGAAACAATAAAGGTGTGTTCTTGTGGTTAATTCAAGCTCTGTAACTCAAACCCATGTGCCCTAGCTCAATCCACATGCCCTAGCTCAAACTCGAACCCTAACAACCGATTTCTCCTCCCCGCATGCCTTTTTCACTCAAACACTTCTCTCCAATGGAGTTCCAAACAATCTTGTGCGTAAATTTGACAAATCCATTTCTAGTTCAGGTTGGTATCACTCTCTTCACACTTCACAACTCACTTCTTAGCTCACTCTTCAACTCACTCAATTCTCTCAATCGCAAAGGTAAAAATGATTTCACAACACCACCTTATATAGCTTTTAAAAAAATTTTCCATTTATTTCTCTCCACCTACCACCATACTTAACATTAAATTAACATTTCTTTGATTTTTCCATGCTAATTTTTCCACTCCACAGTCATAACCTTCTAGCATGCCTACTACTCCTCAACCACATACCCCCTTTTGTGCTTCATGTGCCAAAGTACCTATCCACTGTGCCTTTCACTAAGTAGTTTCCACTGCAGAACCTACCTCACATTACACTATGCGTCCATTCATCCATACGTGGTCTTCATTCATGAGAAATATTTTTGTATCCACACCTTTACTTCAAGCACATGCACAATATCTCTATGTATATACCCATTCTTCTAGAAAACATTCAAACTTGACCCATTTATCCTATATATACTCCACCCCACACTAAAAGTATGTGCGGTCCTCTACGCATGAATTCAATATATAGTAATCAGCTTCTATGGTGCACGTAAGCACACTTATTACACAAAAACACTAAACTAAATTGACAAAGCATAACAACGATGAAAGGAAACACATATAAAGGAAATGCATTAAAGGAAATCTAATCTAATGGAAATACTACCTTATTACAAACACCAAGAAGACTTATTTATAGTAGGGCTTCAACCTACTCCCATTGAAATAATTGGGAAACCATGTCCCATCCAACGCTCTAATCGGAAAGCACCTGAATCAAGTATGTAAGTCACAACATATGGTCCCAACCAATGCACTTTAAGATTTCCAGGGTGGCACAAAACTTGGAATCATAAAGAAGAACCATCTGTCCAACTTCAAGCTTCTTATCCTTAATATGTCTATCATGCCATGCCTTCTTCCTTCCTTTTCTATCTTCTAACTCCATCATGGATAATGGCACACCTTTCATCCAACTACATCAGTTTATCAATGCACTCTTCAAGTGCTTTCTCATCATCCAACCTCCTCATGCACAATACACAGAGAAGGTAACATGAATTCCATGGGAAAAATAACCTCCATGTGCAAAACACCAACTAAAAGGGTGTGGCTTTGTTCAATATTTTATAAGTTGTCCTGTATGCCCAAAGTACAACAGAGACTTTATCATCCTAATCTTTCCTTCCAACATCACAAATCTTAGTCAATGTATGGCTCAATATCTTGTTGAAAGCCTCAACAGTTCCATTTTCCTTAGGGGTGATAGGTGTTGTTTTATGGTGTGCCACCATAAATTCTACCAATAATATCTTGATGGTCTCATTAAGAAAATGAGTACCCCTATCACTTGTCAAACTCAATGGGCATCCATACCTACTTGATAATGTTTTCCCACAAAACCTTGTTATCATAGTTACCATGCAATCCTTTGTAGGCACCACTTCTTCCCACCTTGTAAGATAATTTGTACAAGTTATAATGTAGCATGATCCAGTCCTACACACGGGTGGGAAATAGGACCCACAAAGTCAATTTCCACTTTTCAAAAGGTTCTACACTAGTAATAGGCCTCAAAGGCATTTCATCTCTATGCCCAAGGCTTTCCAAGGTGCTAAAATGATCACATGCCTTACAATATTCTTTACAATCCTTATACAATGTTTCCCACCATAAACCAACCAATAAAATCTTTGCACGTAACATCTCTGCATAATGTCCACCTGCAATACCACCATGAGCTTCCTCCATAATAGCTTCATGCTCATGCTCAAGCACACACATCAGTAAAACTTCATCCCGACCTAGTTTGTATAAGTCTCCACTAATCAACATGTAAGGTGCACAACATATGGAAAGTTTGTTTCTTCTCTATACTCTTCATTCCTTCAGTGCCACACCAAGTATGCAAAAAATAAAAATATATTCTAAGTCAGAGGGCACATGATTCAATCTAAATAATTGTGCATCTGAAATTGTATCCTCAATGCTCTACGCATCCTCACTTGAATTAATCCTTGATAAATGATCTGGTCCAAAATTTCTCTTTCCTGGCTTAACCACCACTGTAAAATCAAATTCCTAAAACAACAAATCCAATGACATATGCACCCTTGAAAAATGGGCTTGTTTACCAAGTACTTAAGTGCCATGTGATCTATATAGAATATAAATGGGGTAGCTAAGTAAGTACTATTTCTAAACTTATGTAACACGTGCATAATCATGGACAAGGCCTCACACTCTATAGTTGTATAATTTTTGTTCAATGGGGTCAACTTCCTACTTGCAAAAAAAAATAGGATGATCAAAAATACCTTCTCCAGGATGGGCTAATACCACCAATGGCCATGCCAGAGGCATCCACATGCACATGAAAAGGTTTGGTCCATGAAGGAAAGCACAAAATAGGTGTAGTAAGCCTTTCCTTCAATGTCTCAAATGCGCGCTATTGTTGCACTTCACCCCAATGGAACTTTCCTTTACTCTTCAATAATTCTTCCAAGGGTGCATGGAAATCTTAAGCATATCATTTGATAAAATTCCTATAATATCCTATGTGTGCCCCAAGAATCCACGCACTTCACTCTTAGTAGGTTCCTCTAAGCCCAAAATAACAACAACCTTAGCAGGATCTACCAACAAGCCTTCTTTACAAATAATGTGTCCCAACAAAGTCCCAAAAGGTGTAGCAAAAACACACTTCTTAATGTTTAAGGAGATGCTCAACTATCGACACCTCTCAAACATAAGTCTTAAATTATCACAATGATCTTTCACTAGCCCATAAACTATCCAATCATCCAAGTAAACCTGTAAGAACTTATGAATAAAGTCCTAGAATGCTTGCACAACAATGCACTGAAAATACTGCAGGTGCATTCTTCAATCCAAAAGGCATAACTATGTATGCAAAACTTCCCCATTCAGTGGTGAAAGTTGTCTTCTCTTGATCCTCTTTAGCAATCCTCACCTGATGATATCCAAAAATCCATCAATAAAGGAGTAGATCTCGCACCCTGTAACACCTTCCAAGATTTCTTCAAAAAAGGTGTGGGAAAGGGATCTATCACACATGCAACATTCAACTCCCTATAATCCACACAAATTATTATTCTTCCATCTTTCTTTATACTTATCACCATAGGGCTAACCCACTTTGACTCCTCAATGGGCTCAATGATTCCATAATTCAACATCTTATCAATTTCTTCCTTCACCTTGATGCACATATTAGGATTCATCCTATAAGGCCTCTTCCTAACCAGGCACACACCTTCCTTTAACTTGATCCTCATCTCACCCAAAGAGTGATGTACCCTTTTAACTCATGATAGCCTCTAGAAATAAGTCCTGGAAGTCACATAGTAACTCAATTATCTTAGCAACCTCAAGAGTCAAACCAATAATCACCAATGATGGCCTCCTTAGGTTCAACATCTGTCCCAATGTTGACCTTCTTCATTTTCATAGGCTCATGATACATGCACACCTTCTCATCTACACTATCTAAGACCTCACATACCCTCAGTATGCTCAACATCTAGATTCTCCACTTCTTCATCATCAATTACATAGACCATCTTACCTTTTTTTTTTTTCTAGGCAAGGCACATGCCCAAGTTGTTCCACATCTGTCTCTTCTTCTTCAAAGCACACCTCTAGATCTGACTCACCTAGTAACTCCTAATAAGTTCCTCAACCTTTGCATTATCTCCCATAGTCAAGCTTTCATAACCTATAATGCCTCATTCACTAGAGGTTTAGTGGAAAAATAGTCAAAGGTATGAATCATACCTATGTAGTCAATTCTTTCCAATTTCCTGTTTCTCTATTCAACTCTACATAAACATACCATGCATGCACACAACCTCAAAGGTGTAGTAGAACTTGTGCACCCATAATGAAGGTGGTAAGGCCTCTTTCCCTCTATCTAGAGTCTCTCACACTACTAAACATGGTGTTGAGCATCCTTCCCATGAAATTCACATGTCTTGGTAGGCATTACATTTCAAAGAAATCTAGCAGAGAAGGTGATTCTCACTTCTCGCCACTCTAAAATATTATCTCTATGTAACCATCCACCAGCATGTGTTATCCCACACAAGGTATATACCAACATATTCCTTCTTTCCACTTGATCTATCCACTAGAATTCCATAGTGCATGCAAAAACACTTCAGATTTCCTTCACCAGTGTACCTTGGTACCTGGTTACTACCCAAATGCCTAACACAACATGTGCTAACTTACGCATGTAACTACACTTTCATCTCATGCCCAACCATTTCATAAGTTCCATGTGCCCAATTATCACATGCAACACTTGTAGTATATCACTCATAGATTGTGCATCATCCCATTAAATAACTCCTTCCTTTGATGGCTCAAGTACTTTAGATCTCTAATGGTGTGCACATAAATTTTGTTCAAATCCTCTTCACTCAAAGGTTCTACATAAGGTGTAACTTTTCCCATCTATTAAAGGAATGATGATGCACTCTTCCTTGTTCTCAAAACTTATATATCCTTTATTGAAGTGTAGATCAACATTATTCACATAACACCAAGGGCACCCAAGAAATGCTAGAAAATATCTTCTCGCAAGTGCCAAGACCTCAAAGTCCCCAATAAACTTGGCCCCTTATATAGTAATAGTAACATCCTTCAAGACTCCAATGGGCATGGCTTTAGTCCTGTTTTCCATAAACAACACATTTGAAGATGGTAAATGGTGGCCTCCCCATCTAATTCCACACATCCAAAGTGAGTACATTCACTTCTACACCTATATCAATCAAAATATTACTCAAAATCCATCCATCAACAACAACATTCAGAGTGATCTCTTTATCATAATCCAAACTATGAGGAGGTAAGTTAGCATGTAAAATTTGTCTCTCACGCTCAACTCCAATGCATGACATCTTTTCCCTTAACCATTCCCCTAATAAAGGAATGATGTTTTCTTGTCATAACATCTTACAAACCTCCTTCAAATCATCAACATCTTTCTGAGGAAGCTCAACTATTTTTCCTACTCCAACTTCCATGACTACTCCTTTAAACATTGTATCTCACCCTGTAAGTTTCTAATAACTCCATGGTTTCTTGATAAACTTCCTTCTGATGAGTAGGGTCTGGATACTTTGCATGCAATACCTCCTCCTTTGTAATAATAGGCTTCTTGCTTTGGAACTTCCTCACACGCAACCTCAACATGCATGTAGTGACTAACATAGTACCATAATCTCAGATCAAAAGCTAACTTTGCATCCACTAATCTTCCACAACGTGCATGTACACTCTAACCATTCCCACGCCCTTGTCTCCTTTTGTGCTTCTTGCTCAAATGTTCATACAAGTCCTGGGAATTCTTCATAATGTGGTTCTTTCCACAAAAAGAAAAAATAATATTATGAGGGCATTCACACTTGTAATGATCAAGGGATCTATATATAAACATGTTCCTCATGGAAATTCACTTCTTCCACCACCACAACCTCGGCCTCTAAATCCTCCATGGTATCCTCTACCTCTACCTCGCCTCCATCAGAGAAGCTGCCCTTCATTGTGATTATGATCATGATGCTCACCTTGTTCCTTAGAATTATTTGCAACACTAGTCTGACATACACCAATATCAATGACATCATGAATCTGATCAATCAACCTATAATTCTCTATATCATGAGTGGTAGACTTACAAATCTTATAGTAACATGACACATTCTTCCTTATCACATGCATAAAGATGGGAACCTACTTGAATCATGATCCAAGTGATAGATCTCATAGTCCAAAGAACATGGCGCACACTGATTTATGAGGAAACTATCCTTAGTATGTCCTTCTACTTCACAATCTATGCACCAAATACCACTACATGCATCTCATGAGCTGAATTAGCTAACAAATTTCTAACTTTTTTCCATAGACTGCAATCTGAGCTTCCAAAAATGGGCTAACTCAAGTGTCTACACTCCCAACTACCTCAATGCACATAGAGTAGCCTCCCAAAGTGCCTCACATGGGTGCTCAGTAAATGTCTTATGTGAGAGTTCCTTCTGAAAGGTGTGATCAAACCTCCAATGAACCATTGAGCATGTTGACTTGGGTGAATGTCATAAGATAACTTTGATAATAAAGTTTTTAAAGTGAGCATCATACTCCCTTACACTCTCAATCATGCCCTTTTGATGTCCTTCAACATGTTGATGCTCTTCTTCTCAAACTCAGTATGTGGAACTCTACCAAAATAAAGCATCACACAATGTGGTATAGTCTACACAAGTCTAGTTCGGATCATATTTCCTATACCAACTATGCATGTGCCTTGCAAAGTAGTTAGAAAATGACTTGCCTTATGCTCTGGAGCTATAATCCCTTTAGTCACACCATAGTATTTCACACATATGCACATGCTCAATTACATCTTTCAATTCCTCTATATTCTAGGAGATGAAGAGACATCTCTAAATAAATATTACTTGGGGTTGGTGTAGACCATGCCCACCAGATCCAGAACCTGTATTACCTCATGTGTTTCCTCCACCCTCCAAAACCACCACTAGATCCACTAGATCCCGAACCACCTATCCTCCCGATCCCCTCCCCCATGTAGCAGAAATGACCAAGGGATGCACTACCTTGTGTTCCAACAAGTTGTGCTAAACTAAACTCCCACATAGGTCTGAAGTTTATACTACTTCCATACGATGATACCAACATTCTCACATGCCCATGTGTTGCTGATGATGACATGCTAAAAATATACCTCCAACCGACCTCCAAATAACATAATGATTAATGATTACACCACCATAGATGAATAAGATACCTGATTAACTCCTGAAAAATTGATGGAAAATTAAATCTATATGTTGCTACTCTACTACCCACACTAGCTTTCTTACTAATGACTATCAGTAGAAACTTGGAAAACCAAGCACAAGGGCTAGGTCACAGAGGGATCAAATGCACACCCACGGTCCTTAATATTTCCACCTCGACGTGCTCTCATCATCGAGGTCAAAGAGGGTTCTCTACCATGCTTACCCAAATGGGGAGTTCCAGATGCTCTAGCTCCATGTCCTCTACATGAGCTCCAAATCCTTCACGAGCCATCTCTCTCCACAACACCATTCATTTCCACAACTTCACACTACTTCTCCAAATCCCTCTCACACCCTCATTAAATTTAAGCCACCTTTCTTCTCTCTTTTCTTCGCCATGTCTTCATCTTTCACCACACCTACTCCTATCCTCCCCATGCGTGGTGGGGTTTAGCTAGCCATAGGATGTTGTTCCAAATCTAGGGTCACAATCAAGATCTTAATCACTAAAGGGATACCACACAAATAAGATCCTCTGGGTTCACAAGAACTGAAACTCAACAACCTCTAGACAAGAATAAGTAGAAACTACATACTCTAAAATATAGCTATTCAAAACACCACTCCACCAATGATCTACAACGCATGTCCAAGTCAGATCAACATCATGCAAAATCCTAGAATTCTTCCTATGTCCAAACAAGTGTTTAAAACCTCCAATTTCTCTTCGATGCATAAGTACCAGCCACTCATACAAATCTATGGGAAAATGTGAAAATGTCTCATAGAACTCATGATACAGATTTGTTCAACCCACACATGTGCATCAAAATCAGGTCCAATGCTAAATCTGTGAGCATACTCTTCCTCTAAATTGTCTAACCACTCTTCAATACTGGCCAAAGTCAACCAATATGTCTTCATCATGCAACATCCTAAAAAAAACTGAAAAGAGGTCCTGGAAATAATGGAACCAAAATGTAGTCTTATTTTACCCACAACAACCCAAGGCACGCATTGACACATCACTCAACCATAACTGAGCACTCACCCAAAGCGTGTAAGGGGTACCAGGTTCCTCTTTTATGGCAATTTTTCAAGAAGTTAACATGATCATACAAATATTCCAGATCCATAATAGATAATCAAGTATATTACATAACATAAACTAGATCTAGATCTTAACCATATGTAAGATTAACTCATACAAGAATCAAGATTAACTTTACCATGCAAGAACTAGTAACAAATGTGTCAATAATCAATATCCAGCCACAAAGATCCATTATATTAATTATATATATATATATATATATATATATATATGGACTTTCCCCTTCACCGCTAAGTCTATTTTGAGGGTTCTTAGCAAACATTGAAGGAAAGTCCCAATATATATATATATATATATATATATATGTGTGTGTGTGTGTCAGTGTGGACTTTCCCTTCACCGCCTAAACACCCTCAAAATATATTGCATGCTAAGAATAGCCATGCACACTTACATGATAAATAAAAAAGCATGTAAGCTCATATTAATAGACTATCTAATAATACAATTACAATCTAATCATATTAACCTTCAACTAGCATGTTGATTAGTATTCCACTTGTCTAAAATAGCCTTGTGATACTATTCAACTCTTCTAAAAAACATTCTCCACACTCCATATCTATTCTTAGCCTTATACTCTGAAAATGACCAAGTCTTGATTGCATACGATTTCCTAGGTGCTCCTTGTTCCCTATAATTCCGTGTGCACCTATATGCCCCTATATACGTGCACCTAATCCTTATGCACCTTTCATACTTAGGCTATATTTCACCATTCCAACACTTTTGTGAGAAATCAAGCAATCAACTTCAACACATGTGCCTTGCCTTCCCCGCCTTCCCAATAAAATTGGTGTAGCTGAAAGTGCAAAAATCACACACTCGAGGAAATGGCTAATTATATCTTAAATTACAAAGATAATCCATCTCAATTTTCAACAAGAGCTTTATTATGTTTGAAAAATGAATTCAAAATATCACGCCTTACTCAATAAATGTTTGATATAACAAGTGACAAAGAAAAATGGCATGGTGTTGAACTTAAGCCCGATGTTCTTGACTTTTGGGGATTTTAGATGTAATGTATGGGCACATATCTTAGATGAAAAATGAAAATCAATAGAAATATAGGGTCTTCCTTGTATATTTGTTTGTAGCCATGAATATTTGGAAGGTAAACACTAAGATTGTTTTGTGTCTTAGTGTTTAATGAACATTCTCAAGAATATGAGGCATCACCTACTCCTCCTTTGTTGTTGCCTTCTATTCATTTGAAAATAAATTTTGAACCTTCTTATGATGAACATTATATTTTTGAAGACTCTCATTTAGTGACTTCCCACAATTTAGATAATGAGCCACATGGGACAATCGATGGTGGTAACTTTAATAAAATTTTCCTTCACCTAAATGAGTGATATGATAAATGGATAGAAATTTTGTAGACAAAGTCGTTGGAACATGGAGAGATTTATTGAACATGTCATATACCTTATAGTGGTCCCTTCCATTAAACATTAAGAGGAGTTTTGTTTCACGTAATTTTGTTTTTATTACATTACTATCCAAGAGATTTTGAAAAAAAGATCCTGATTTGTTCAAACTACACTTTTTTTTGATCTCTGCTTCCAAGTATGCCATTTTTTAAACAATGATGTTCAATATGTCCTAGTTTACCACAAAAATCGTGCAATGTTCTTTGTCAACTTTTCCTTTTTATTTCCATCACCTTTGCTTGATTTGGAGAAGAGTTTTACTTTGTTGATTGATTTCCCTTAGGTTGTGCTTTACCTTTTTCCTTGGCAGTTCCCTTTCCTTTATTAGTGTTATGTTGTGGACTCACATTAGAGTTATTGAATAATAATGCATGTTTCTTAGTAATTTTAAGTTAGATATCACTAAAAATATTGTTTTTTCTTGTTTTCTCTGAAGTTTCTCACATAACTTATCAAAAAGTTGTTGCCACATATGCTACACCCAAGGAATCCTGTTATGATGTATACAATAGTATGAGACAAAAATAAGTATGGATGACCCAATTTAAACATAATAATCATAATAATTTCTTCATCAGGACTTTGTTTCAATAGTTTTAAAAAGTAGAAACTACAAGTGTTCTCACGAAAATCCTCAATATGAGGATAGTTATTCCGAAGTGATAGTAGAAAGGTCATTTTCTAGTTGGCATTCTCACATATTACCATGCTTTTAGATTTTTTTTCCCAAGATAGTCCAAATTGTATAAGGATCCATTTTACCCTAAAAATAAATTTCAACTAAGGGTTACTAACTGCAAAAATTCCTCATAATTCCTCTATAGCTTCACCACAACTTTTTTCCATTTTAGTTGTTTCACATGAAGTCGAATGTAGATGATGTTTCATAATTCATTATAATTTAGCAAATCAATGGCTTTGGGGAACATCGATAATGTATATTTTAAAAACATCTGAAATAATTAGATCATGTCAATTTTGAGATATTGAGTGTGTAGAATAAAAATTGTTAAATTTGTATAAGTTTTGTGTATATAATTAAATAAAAAATTATATATTTATTTGAAAATTATATACAAAAATATTTTTTCAAAAATTTAAAATACTATATGTTTTCAAAAAATATTATTTTAATAATAATTTTTCATTATCATACTCATGCATGCAAAATTATCATTTAGTGTGCTAGTTTATCTCAAAAGGACACAAAACATTATATATTTATTTTTAATAAAATATAATAGTATTCTACACTCAAATCATACATTTATTATATTTACACCATTATAAAATTCCTAAATTGATTTATCATTTATCATCACTCAAAATTACGTAACATCTCCTTTATAAGAAAACACACCACATATCTATATAAAAGTGTAACACATTACCATTCACTCACCCATGTATCTAATGATTTCATTATAGAATTCAAGAAGATTATTTACTCGTATGTAAGACATACACACCAATCTTAGTGATTGCATGGGAAATTTAGGATATGTAGGGATTAATTCATTTTTGGGACCATTTTTTAGCTATAGAATTTGTAAAACATTTCTCACTACAACCGTAAAATGAGGTTTAATACCAATACTATAATAAATGTAACTTTCCATTTTTATGCATATTCCATTCAAATATTCACCTAATAACATAAACGATTTATAAAAATATTTTCGAGAGAGTGCCACTTCTAAATCAATGATGATAGAAAAATTTTACCATAGTTCATACAAGGTTTTTTTGAGATTATTTATTGGAATTTAAATGTGAGAGATATCATGTTCAATCAACACTACAATTTTCTGAACAATCATGCAACACATTTTAATGATTCTTGATGTTTTATTGGTTGAGTATGATGCATGTGGAGACTTGGGTGTTGGAAGCACAATGGACTGAGAGGGGGTGAATCAGTCCTTACAAATTCAATTTCAATTTCAGATCACTCACATAAACCATTAATCAAATATCCATTCATTAGTGTGTGCATAACAACATACAACATTCATTCAATAAACCATATGCAAGAGAATCAATATCATAACACAATATGTAAGTGGAAACCCTCAAGGGAAGAAAAGCCACTTGAAAAATTTGCTGATATTACACACAACAAAGACTCAGTGAATATCACATCACAATATATTTCTTTAGTGAGGCACCAACCCCACAAGGAGCACCAACCCCTAAACCCTTATTGATATTACACACAACAAGAGACTTGCATGAATATGACACATCACACAATATTTTGATGAAGTATGACCACTAGAAAATATTCGATACCACATCTGATATTGATCCAAATATTCAGCTCCAAACTCTTCCAAACCCTCTCAAACCCTAGGTCTTCACACTTGCAAAATCCATCTCTTTCTCACTTCTTAATGCTTCAAAATCTTGTACACATGCTTGTCATTAAATATTCAACCTATCACACACTTGATCTGATCTCAATTCATGCTTCAACACCTTCTAAATTATCTCACCCAAAAATCACACTTGCTTGCACATACAATACACACACTCAACTAGCTCCTTCACATTTCAAATTCAAACTCAAATATTTTCCCTCCTTTTCTACTTCACCAATACATCATAAATAGATCATTAATATCTTATAATTTTCATAATAGCTACAAGTGACTGATATGGGTCTTGATTTCTTAGCAAAACCCTTCTTCCATGTAGCAAAATCATCAAAACCTATGCATTGGAATGCCAAAATTCTCCTAACACCAAAACTATTTTTATTCATGATTTAAAATTCATAACACATGTTTAAAATAAAATTTAAAAATAATACATGATATTAATTTTCATCAACCAATCATATTATTTCATTAAATGGGACCACTCGCTTCTTATACTTCTCAAAACACATGTTTCTAGCACCCTTCGTGACATTGTTTCACCTCTAGGCCTCAAGATCTCACAAAATCAACTCAAATATGGAATGTGACCACTTGATGGAAACATAAGAACTTGTAGAACACTTATAAAGTTAGAAATCATGAAAAAAACCATAGGTTCAAACTACATCAACTTTTGCCTTCACCAAATCATGTTTCCTAAAAGTTGTTTTCAAAAAGCAACGTTTGTTAACACCATTTCTAACACTTTTAAGACATTGAGATGGATTCATTGGATGAAAAAATTCATCCCTATTCACATTCCAGGTGATATAAATCATCACCTAATCTATATCATGCTCCAACCAACTCAATTCTTCAAGAAACTAGTTCTATCTTGATAGTTAAAACTCTTATTGTTTACAAATTGACTCCAAAAGCATATAAAAATAATCATCATAAAAAAACCTAAAATAAATGGAAATATATCTGAATCCTGCATTCTACAACACAAATTTAATCACCTCCACTGTAGTCACAAAATCACGTTACTTACTTATTACATTTATACGCTAAGTATGCTATTTTATATTTGGATCTTGCGTAATAAAAGTATTCACTAATGAACTATTCCCTAGTCCTATCATGGCTTAGTATGGTCATCTTCGTCATATTTATTACACGGTTCTCGGTTGTTTACATGGTTCTCAGTTGTCTCTTGGGAGTATCGGGTGTCATTATTTAGTCATTTGTCGTCTCTAAGTATCGACTAGGGCGATTAGGGTAGTGCTTCAGGGGCACCCAATCCATAATTTTAGGTGCCCCTGGTCCCATGTAACACTTGGGTATAATTTACTTATTTGAGGTCAGTCTTTTTCATTTTCCCGCTCATTCCCCTAGGTACTAGTTGGCATGTTGGGTCATTAGTGTTGAAATTTGAACAAGAGATCCCTATATAAACATAACATACTCACTATTCTAAGGGCGTACTATCTACTATCAAGAGCTAGCTATCTACTAAGGAAAATGACTACATTTGGGGCATATTTTACATTTTCATCACACAAACATACGGGGAAAGGGTTTTATTCATTCTATTCCATCCACCATTTGCATCTTACATCTAGTTATTACCCCTTACTTCGCGTCATTATCGACGCTAGGCACCCTAGGCACATAATTACTCACAAAACTACATTGGGTATGGAATGTGTGAGTGCAACTCTTAGTCATAAGTCCACCATTGTGGTAGCTAATTTCAGTTCGACCCCTTCATTTGCATATTTATTTTTGGGGTTTTGATGCTTTGTATGGGGTTTTACTGAGGTAGATCTTCATCACAAAACTACAACGACATAAGCGAGGTATTGACAACCAAGTGACCAAGACGAAGATATTGTGAAGACCTTACGTTCACGATTAAGATCCCGATTTCCTGTAGACCGAAGCACCCAAATTATAGACCAGGGCGCCCGGTGCCCCCGGTTCAGATAGATATTCATTCACTTAATTTACTAGGTAGCACCATCAATCGCCATCGTTATCAACACAATAATCCAGATCTCAGTCCTACACGCAAAGAAGGTAAGTTAATTTTAGGTTATTACCTTATCACTTCCATTTCATTTATTTCACTTTATTCAAATATTAAAACAAAATTTACTTGGCACTTTACATCAATTATTCCATCATTATTACTAGTTTAGATTAACATAGAAATTTTACATTTTTTAGTTAATCATTTTGGTTAACTCGTATTTTTAGAA
Source organism: Taxus wallichiana var. yunnanensis (assembly GCA_018340775.1). Taxonomy (NCBI): domain Eukaryota; kingdom Viridiplantae; phylum Streptophyta; class Pinopsida; order Cupressales; family Taxaceae; genus Taxus; species Taxus wallichiana. The sequence continues at coordinate 254,640,785 of CM031238.1, read as the reverse complement.
TACCTTTCTCTAGGATCCAATGAAACCCTAATGGATAATAATAGTTCATCTTCTTCACCCGTCCACGTCTCATCTTATCGTCAACCCTATCTATGATGAGAATGTCATTCTTGAGCTTAAATCTCTCTATAGTTCTCCCAGTAACTACAGCGGACCATATCAAACAACAAATTCAATATGGAATACAACATGTGCCTACTGCTTTGAAGATTATACTATAGGCATTAGAATCATTGATGACCCAATAACCTTTACTCATTGTACTCTATGCTATATGGCTACTTGTGATCTGCTACTTTTTATCTTTCACAAGAAACATTAGATGATTCTCTTATTTAGTACTTTCTTGGTATTGAAACTCATTCACTGAGCATACTAATTATCCTTCTACCGAGGCCACCGACACAATCACCTCTCATGACTCTACCTCTTCTCAAATTGCTTTCTCAAGATACATACCCATATTTTGGAAACTCCTTCACATTATGTTGATGATCTTATTGATAGAGTTCTTAGCGACATCCTCATTTCTGAGTCTCTATCAAATGCTGGTGAGGCACTTGATGGTCATGATCCTCCTTCTTTTCATACTACCAAGTGTGACTCACCTACTCCATTACTATCTTCTCCTAATATCATATCTACCACTAGGCATGAGTCACCACCATCTATCACTTCTTCTTCTCCTACCGTTTCATCTCCTCTTGCTAGTTCACCTATGTCTATTGGTACATCTTTTATAGAAGTTTCCCATCAGCTAATTCACATATTACGAATGTTTCGATGCTATTCCAACCATTGCTATGGGTATTCCTTCTATATCGCATACTATAAGCTTCCTCAACATCTACCGCTAGTGTGCCATTAGCATCAGACCCTTCTCCATCACCTTTAGATATCCCTATGATCATTCGTAATGGAAAATTACAACCACTAAACACATTATTACCATCTTCTACCATCACTTTAGGATATAATTTCTCTCATGCACGTCGTAGGATCACATAATATCGTGTTCAATTTCTTACTTTAGAAAATTGGGCTTATTATGCTTCCATCAAAAAAACAAGTCATTACATGGAAATCCGGTCCCTAAGAAGATTCATAGTGCGTATTCCCTCACAATTTCACCATGCATACCTTCACATGTTTTGATGGTATAGGTGACCCTCATGCTCATCTTATAAATTATCATAGGCAATGACATCCGATTATAATGATAGATTATTACTTAAGGCCTTTCGCTATAGTCTTACAGATGAGGTGTTACAATGGTACACTCATCTCCCTTTGGATCCATTAGTAATTTTTATGACATGGAGGATGCCTTCCTCCGTCGGTTTATAATCAACAATGGCCCTAAGGTTACTTATGACTGATTACCTACTCTACATCAGGGCTCCATGAAACCTATCAAGGATTATATTCTATGATTCAATGCTTGTATCCATCATTTTCTTCCAACCCATAGATCTTGAGAAGTAATTTATTTTCTGTCATGGCCTCATTCCTCCACTCAAGAAACAATTACAGTATGATACATGTGAGTCATTCATTCTTCTATGTTATAAGGTTATTGACTTAGAACAAGATCTTCTCTCCACACACATCATAGATCCTCCACACACCTCTATGGCTATTTCCTCATCTAGTTCTCCACAGGAGGCTCTGCGGTTGAGCATCCTACACATGATCTTATCTTTTCCTTCCCGAGAAAAGCAAACAAGCTCAACCCACTTTTCCACAAGCATACCATCTCCGCCTCAAACCCAGTTACTCAAATAATGACACTTCGTAAATCTAATCCAAATTCCTCCAGAAACTCTCAGAAAGCTTCCTAAGCTTGTTTAGAGTCCCTAATTAATCCTAAAAGGTTAATTAACTCCTAATCTAGTCAAAAAGGTACTTTGACTTCCAAAAAGATCTATTTTGGCTTGTTCATTTGTCCCACATGCACTAGATTTTCAATCTTTCCCAAACCAAAATCTATAAATAGAGGGGTCACCCCTCCCTTTCAACCTTACACCTTTGACATCTTGTCTTGATACATAATTTGATTATCAAGCTTAGAGCATTTTCATCTAGCTACCTCATATCATATTTGATATTGAGCCATCCACCATTGAAATAGATTCATCTTGCATCTTTCCTCCATTTTAGATTAGTAAGAGTTATCTAAGCATGGTCTTATAAATCATCTTAGAGAGATCTCTTCATCCTTTTGGAGCAAACAACATAACCAATTTGATTGCTTAGAATCTAACTAGGTTCACTTTCATTAAGCTTTCTAAAGAGTAGAATAAACTTAGCATGTTGTTTGTTTCATTTATAATGCATGCATTTTGAAGTTAATTTGTTTATCTCTTATCATGATGGTTATTGAGGGATTTGGTTCAAGCTTTTAGACTACTAGGTGTTAGTCTAAGTTAGATAGTTTTCCAAGTTTTTCATTAATACACATTTGGGACACCCCGCATGGGACATTAGTCCATGGAAGTCATTTTTCAAGTTTTTCATTTCAATTTCTAACCATTTTCATGCTTTTTAGGGATTAAATAGCTTGGTTTCAATGGTTTTCTAACTTTAAGTGGGTTAAATCTCCTTTTGCATTTTCATTATTTTACTGGGTTTAGTTGAAAATTGATTTAAATGATAAAATAAACCTGTTTGCATTTTTAGATTTTTTTTTTCGTGATTTTTTTGTGGTTTTTCAGGTCCACATGCAGTTTTTAGATCCACGTGCACATTTCAAAACTCACGTGTACCTTCTCGATGCATGCACACACTTCCTTGCACACACGTCTCTCTACGCCACACACCTATTGCATGCATTTTGACCCTCTGTCAAGATTTTTCATGCACTCCACGCACACATCCTCTATCACACACATATTAAAACCTACGTGTACCTATTTCTTGGGATGCACATGTGTTTATATCAAAATTTATTGACTCATATTTTTTCCTTACATGCACACATGCTTTCTTTCACGTGCACATGCTAAAACATGCGCGCATACACCTTATCGAGACTACAGTGTAATTTTCACCATTCATTTTCCACAGAGCCATGCACCTATCATTCTAAGGTGTGCACACATGTCATAACCATGACACGCACACATGTCATAAAGGGCACACATGCATGTGTCTTTGTCCAAGAAAAATTTGTTCTAACACTTGTAGGGGATAATTTTATTGAAATATCTAACACTTTTGTAGGTTTTTAAACTAATCAGTGATTTTTATAGTTTTTTTGATAAATATCATAGTTTTGTACTAACTTTGCTTTGGTTAAGTTAAGTGAATGTTGCATTGATTATTGATAAGAGGTTTTGAAATGTGTATGCTCTTCCCTCACACCTTCTAGGTGATCTTGGGAATAAAAAACGCTTCAAAATACCTTCTTTTACGCTTTCACAAACACTTCACTAAGATTTTCTAAAAGCAATTAACTTCAAAGTTGGTTAAAAAACTTATTTATCACATTTTGGTCAAGTATTTTCCATTTTTACAAGTTAGTGAGATAGTTTGTTGTGTATGCTCTTTCCTTGCATCTTAGGATGATCTGGAAATCAAAAAATGACATTTTATCTCCTTTATATGATGCCTTATTTTGGAGAATTACTAATCATTGTGTGTAGGTCCATATCGCATGTCAAAGAAATCAAGATCTAAACCAAATCTAACATGTTTGATGTAGGTTTCCAATGGTGTACAAAACCTCACTAAGTCTAAAAAGATAAAAAAAACACCATATTTAAAACATTGTATCTGCAGGTTTGGAAAAGGGTACGTCCCTATCTACTTAACTAGAACATAACCCCTTTGGCATAACACCTTAAGCTACAACAATGGGGGTGGTTCTAGGAACCCTAAAGTAATCCACCATTGAGTAACCTCGTGGATGAAACAGGAAACACCTCACTTTACCCACTTGACTAGATTTTCCATTTTGTGAGTTAGACCAAAATTATACTCTCCATTATGACCCTAATGAAAGATACACATGAACACATTCATTTCTCTCATATTTGAAGGGGGTAAAGTAAAGCCGAGATACTCCAAGATTAGTCATTATGACTTTCTTGGTAAATCAAGCTCACAGAGGATGTTTGTGGTACCTAGTTGAAAGAACCACCTAGGAAAGCCATTTCTTCAAGAGGCCAACTTATGCTAGTCCAAATCATCGAGTCAAAAGCCATCACAAAACACTAACTTCTTTGGATTCAAAACCTTGTTTGAAAATAAGGAGAGTCCATCAAAGTTAGGGTCTAGTGATATTCATCACGAAGCTCACAACGTATCACTTTTTCTTAGTTCTTCACTTTCCCTAAGGCAAGGTGAAACTCTGCCAAAGTTATACTAGCTTGTTTCACCACCACTTGGTCTACTCCTTTGCATTCTTGTTTCCCATTTGGGACAAGGGAAGGCATGTTTTGTGAGTGTTATCAATAGATTGTGTTCACCACTTTTATATCCATTTACGCTCATCCATGTTTGTGGCTGAGTTGTTAAACATTTAAAGTGTGTGGGTACATTTTTACATCTTGATAACCACTTGATCTTGATTTCAAGATCATCATTATAGTTAGGCTTGTGTCATCTTTGATTCTCCTTAGAATTGTTGTGTTTTTCACATCGTCATGACATAATTTTGATACTTACATCATTGTTTCTTGCAAACATGACCTAAGTGTCCATATTGTAATGTTATGTTGCCCACATCATTAACAAGTCCTTAGAATACTTTGACATAGTTGGGTGTTCAAACTTTACCTATATCTTGAAAAGGTGTTGATTACTTTGTTAGGAATTATATCAATATTGCTTGTGGTGCTAATACCTTGCTTCCCTTCTCATAAGCTTGGGTAACGTACCCTCGTAGTATAGTTACGTGGCTCACATGAGTAACCTCCATTTTTCTTTAAGGTTTTGGGTCTTGTTTGGCTCTAAGCTCACCTTAGTATCCTTTGATTGGGGATCACATTAACCTTTTGTTAATTCTTACGCCTTGTTCATTTTTGACTTGACTTAAGCATTATCACTGTGTTAATCATCTAAAACATCTAACTACCTTTGAAAGTTTACATGGTAGGGTGTAGTGTCCTTGCTTGATTGATTAGTTTATGGAAAAAATTGCATGATTGTTTCATATGACTTGATTGAATCCTTGTTCCTTCGGTCCATTTATTGACATACTTTGAAACTATAGGACAAAATTGTTACATAAAAACACCTAGGTTTGTTATACTCTCAAGTACATTAAATGAAACCTTGTGTAAACAACACTTACAATGGTTCATATTACGGAAATGGATTCCAAGAGGCATGAGATAAACCCTTTTTGGGACACAACTTAGGTCCCCTATTCTCCAAAGTGAAACAAACAGATGACTTAATAGATCATAGTGGAGATGATAGTGATTCCTTCAAAGACATCGAAAACATTGATGTCTCTCAATTAGATGACTTCCTATTTAGAAATAGAGATCGAGTGCTTGCATGCATTCTAGAGTTAGGTGCCTACTGTGCCACAAGAATGAGGAGTCTCTAACCAAGATGCTAACAAGAAGGATGAAGAAACACAAAGACCACTCCTTACTAATGATGACATTGAGGGAAGACACACTTCTACCTCTGGTACCAACATGGAGAATGAAACATCAAGACAAAGAAGTGGTTCTCAACCACCACCTCGTAAAATGCATGTCACCAGTTAGGGTAGAAAGTGAACATGAAGAACTACCTCCTCATCAAAAAAATGAGGAAGAGGACCCTCAAAATGATGAAATTACTATACAAAACCAAATTCAAACCCTTAGAAAATAACTAGCAAACTTAGCTTCTTCGGTAAGCAAGAACACGAGCAAGGGTACATGACACGAACAACCCAAAACTAAGGCTAGCAAACTTTACACTATGCCTCGAGAAGAAGACATTTCAAAACCAAGTCTCATACGTAGACCACCTTCTCCTACAAAGGATCAAATCCTTACACAAGAGTTGTAGTCCATGAAAACTATGCTTACCACACTTTAGGAAAGTAATGTAGGCCACAACAAGAAATATCAATATGAGGAGTTATGTCCCTATCCTTTTGAAGGGACATGTTGCTAATACCATTTCCAAAAAAAAATTTGACTACCCAAAATTTGACAAATATAAAGGCAAGGGTGATCCTCATGATCATATCAAAGACTTTTACATGGCCTGTCAAGAGGTGGCCTATAAACAACAACTACCTCATACGTTTATTTCCTAGAAGCTTAGGAGGACAAGCACTAGAGTGGTTCTTACATTTACCAAAAGGGTCTATAGTCACATGGCCCACGCTAGTAGAAAATTTCGTGTGTCATTTCTCATTTAACATGGAGAATGACATCACCATGCTAGATCTTTGTAGTGTAAAACAAAGACCCAACAAACCTTTTCACTTGATTCTTGTAGTGATGGAAGGTCTAACAAGTCACTTCCCTATATACGCTTCCTAAAAATAGTTAGTAAGTATCTTCATTCCAAATTTAAACCCAGATATCACATTTCATTTGCAAATGCATTGCATCTCTAACTTTCGAAGAAGTTATTGAGAAAGGAAGCCAAATCGAAAAGGCTTTAATAGAAAAGGAACGATCAAACCATTCTCCAAAGACCGAAAAGATTCAAAACCAATGGAGAAGCCCAAATTATTTAACAAAAATAAAAATGTTGTGGGTGATGGCATCATGGACTCTAAACGAGTCCAAATGGTTCAAATAGTCCAAGCAGTACAAAGTGGTCCTCTCCTCAAATTAACAAAAGGACCTATTCAAAATCCGGTTAAAAGATGTGTTTACTCCCCTCACTGATTCATTGTCTACCATTTTGAGACAATTAGAAGTGGTAAACATGGTGCAATATCCAACCAAAATACCATACGTAGATGATGCCCCAAGCTAGGGTGGTACAAAGATCATGATTATTGTGATTTCCATCATGTAAAAGGACACAAAACGAACAAGTGTTTAAAGTTGAAACACTTCATTCAGGACCTCATCAAGAAGATGAAAAAATTGAAGTAGATTCCCCAAATCAAGACAAGGGCCAAATACCAAGATGGGAATATTCAAAACAACCCTTTCCTAATCATAAGAGACAAGAAGCAAAGAATCCAAATCCAGGTCAACCATCTGATGATTATAGGGCTACAAACTATGTATATACCCAAGCCAATAATCCTTTTGATTCATTAATAGGTTGTATTCATTCATCCAATGAGCATGTCAATACCATTAGGATCATTAACAATGATTGTGTCATCGTAACATGATGTGCATGCCTAGAAATCCCAGAGGCCCCTTTGAATGTTGTTCCTTTATCTCGACCTCAAGAGAATCGATACGATTTAATAGATCAACTTGAGAAAACTGCTTACTAAGATTTCAATCTTAGACTTACTCAAGATATCAAATGCCCATAAAGACATTCTTTATAAAACCCTTCAAGGTCGGAGTGTCCACAAATGTTGATCCTTTACGCCTCCAAGAAATGGTTTCACACCTTGAGCTTGATGACTCCATCTTCTTTGACCAATGTGAAATCCCACATAATAATCCTACCCACAACCTACCCCTATACATTGAGGTAGTTGTTACTCATAGGAAGATTAAGAGAGTGCTTGTGGATAATGGATCCAGATTGAATATTTGCACCTTAAAGCTAGTTAGACAGTTGGGGTACAAAGACACAAAGTTGGATTCTCATGTAATAACTATTACAACATACAACAATGAGGAACGTGAGTTAGCTAGGCACTATAATGATACCTATGGAGGTAGGGATGAAAAACATGATACAAAATTCCATGTTCTTGATCTAGATCTTCCATACAACATGCTCCTAGGTCACCCATGGATCCATGTCCATGCAAAAATGCCTTCTACCTACCATCAATGCATTAAATTGTATAATGGAGGGCACCCACTTACTATTCATGGAGATCCGAACCATTTGTGCATTGTAGAGTGCTACATAGCTTCTCTAGATCAACATATGATTGTCCTTCAGTGGACATTGTGGTCCCATTACAAACAAAAGCTTTAAAAGCTAGAATTGATCCTAACATGCTACAGGTTGAGGTTAAAGACCCTTCTTCATCACTTGAATCCCTTTACTTCATGGGAAATGAAAATGGGATCATATGGTATGACAAAAGATTTCAATCTTCAATAAGCCCTCTTAGTGTTTGACCTATCACTATCACCTAAGACACGTGGTAGACCTAACTTCCAATTCTACAAGCTCACGGGCTAGCTACTCTAGCCCCTTTGAGAGGTTTTCTCCTCATGGTCTTCTATCAGATGAGAAGATGCTAGATGACCCTCCAAATCAGACACCGGAAAGGAATGAAGGCTTCATGTAACAAAGCTCCATAGTACGCCAAAGCACATAGAATGATGCATGTCATGGGGTATCAGGGATTTGGGTGTGGACCAGATGCACAAGGTAGACTAGAACCTTTGCCAATCCCCCTAGGAAATATAATAAGCATGGCCTTGGTGTGAAGAATCATAATCTTCCACCCTCTAAAATCGATGATACATCCTCAGATATTGAAGATGATTCACTTCATTCAGATAGTGATGCAAATTCCCATTGTAGTATCTACAAGATCTTGCCTCTACTAACATGTTCCCAGATTCCACTATATCTTTACCCTATCTCATTCCAATCCCCAAACCGACTCTCAAATCACCCTTGTATATCCCAACCTTGTTGATTGGGACCAACGACTTCATATGCCGATTGATTTCTTTGAAAAATGAAGAAGCCATAGTAGAATTCATGGGTATCGAGATGACATTCCAAGCAATGATCACAAGAAAGGTTTCTTCATCAAATTAGATGCATGTGCATATTTTGGGGAAGAGGCAGAAATGTGTGGTCACCTAAACAAGAAAATAACAAGCAAGGGAAAAAGTACCATAGAAAATCCTTGCAAAAAGAAAGAGCTCAAGTCCCATAGTGAAAACCTCTTTGAGGCGCTTGTGGAAAAACAAAAGGAAGAGCCAATGGAAAAATAGTCGATCCACGTGAAGATAAAACTCTGTTTGACCCACCTGTAGAAGTGGATTCTACTCTTCCCCTTGATCCTACATGCATGGAAGATACATCCAAAATGTTGGTCAAGAGACTATCAACATCAATATCGGTCAAGAGGATCCTAAAATGGTAAAATTGGGAGCTTCACTCTCAACACAAGAACAAAAGACATTTGTGGAGTTGCTAAAGGAATTTATAGACATATTCATGTGGTCTTACACGGATATGCCAGGTTTGACCCAACCCTAGTTGTGCATAACCTTGTTGTGCACCCAGATGCCAAACCTATTAAACAAAAATTAAGGAAAATGCACCCACGTGTCACACTCTTGGTAAAAGAAGAACTGGAAAAGCTACTTAGAATGTTTCATTAGATCAATTGATTACTTTGAATGGATATCAAACATTGTGTTTAGGTCCAAAAGAAGCTAGTAGGTATCCGCATCTACATGGATTTTAGAGATATCAACAAAGCATTCCCTAAAGATGACTTCCCTTTACCTAACATCGACATGATTGTTGATTCAACTGCTGGGTATGAGATGTTGTCCCTCATGGATGGATTTTTAGGATACAATTAGATCAAGATTGACAGAAGAAGATCAACACAAGACTACATTCACAACCCCTTGGGAATGTTCTGTTACCGAGTGATGCCCTTTGGTCTAAAGAACGCAGGAGCCACTTATTAGAGAGCCATGACTGTCATCTTCCATGACATGATGAATGACATCATGGAAGACTATGTGGATGATATTTTGGCTAAATCCAGAACCAAAGAAGAGCACCCAAAGTGCTACAATGTATCTTTCAATGCCTCAAGACTACAAGGTTTGTTTGAACCCTAAAAAGTGTGTCTTCGGCATACTATCAGGTAAACTCTTGGGCTTCATCATTTCCAGAGAGGGATCGAGGTAGATCCCACAAAGGTTGTAACTATCACCGAGATGCCACCACCAAAGAATCTCAAACAACTACGTAGTTTACAAGGAAAAATTAAGGAAATCCACCATTTATATCACAACTTGTGGATAAGTGCCATCCCTTTACACATATTTTGAAGAAAGATGTTGCTTTCAACTAGGGTCTTGAATGCCATAAATATTTTGAAATGCTCAAGAAATATCTAACCAGTCCCCCAGTTCTCATGCCACCTACCCTAGGTAAACCTCTACTATATTATATATCTCAGCTACCCAATGTGTTATTGGTGCACTACTTTCCCAATATGACCTAAACCATAAAGAAAAGTTGTGTATTACCTAAGCCAAACTTTAATCACCTATGAGTTGAACTACCCTCAAATAGAAAAGGCATGCCTAGCGTGGTATTTTCTTTCCAGAAGCTACGCCACTATCTCCTTAACAATAAAACCAAATTGATTTCCAAAGTTGACCCTCTCAAATACCTTTTATCAAAACATGCTTACAGGATGGATGGCTAATTGGATCATCCTCCTAAGCAAATTTGACATTGAGTTTGTTAACCAAAAGTCACTTAAAGGAAAAGTACTTGTTGATCAACTAGTTGAAGCTCCCCTACCAGGATGGAACCATTGTGTCTGATCTACCAGATGCATCTATATTATACATTGAAGAATCCATCGTATGGTAGATGCACTTTGATGGGTCATTCAACTATCATGGTGCAGGAGCTGGTGTGGTGCTCATCACCCCAACAGAGATTTTATTCCACATGCCTTTTGACTAGGATTCTCATGTACAAACAACATAGTTGAATATGAAGCACTCATTACGGGTTTGAAAATTTCCATTCGATGGGATATCAGATAACTCAAGGTCATGGGTGATTCACAACTTATCATCAAGAAAGTCAATGATGAGTACAAAGTTAAGGATGAGAAGCTCATCCCATATAAAAATATGGTTGAGACATTAAAGGAGTACTTTGTGTGGGTAACCTTTGAAAAATGCCACGGGCACAAAACAAGTTAGTAGATGTTATGGCTACGATTGGGGCTCTGCTTAAAATGTCACCTCAGATGAAGAAAATGCCATTCTTCATTGAACATCTATGTGAACCCATGTATGACATGCCAGAATCATGTTTGGTATGTGAATTCATTGGTCCTCTTTCACCCTGGTATGATCCCATTTACACCTACCTAAAAGACAACACCTTCCCTCCCACATTACCCATACTGAGAAAAAGGCCCTCATTCACCAAATAGCCTGTTATACCCTTTTAGGAGGCACCCTCTATCGTAGAGGCTATGATGGGAATTTATTGTGTTGTCTTGATATGACTAAATCAATCTTAGCAATCAAGGAAGCACATGAAGGAGTCTATGGGGCACATACAAGTGGGATGGTACTTGCTAAAAAATTACTAAGAATGGGTTACTATTGGCCTACAATGGAAGTAGATTGTTTTCATCATGTTAAGAAGTGTGAACTATGCCAGAAATATGGAAATCTAATCCATGCACCAACACAGACTCTACAACCAATCACAACTCCATGGCCATTTTCAAAGTGGGGTTGGATCTCATAGGGAAGCTCACTCCCACATCCTTAGATGGTCATACCCACATCATTACTACCACCGAGTACTTTACCAAATGGGTAGAGGTAGTGCCTCTCACATATGTCATCATTGTGCAGATATCCAAATTCATCATGAATCACCTTATCTACCGTTACGACATTCCTCCGCCATTGTAGAAATGGTAAGTATTTTAAGAACAAGATGGTCAAAGCCTTGTGTCAACACTTTCACATCCATTTAAAGTGGTCTACTCCCTATTACCCTCAAGGTAATGGACAAGCAGAGGCCACTAATAAAACCCTTGTTTGCATTATGGAGAAAATGGTAAGTAAAACATGTCACAATTGGCACTTGCAAATCCATCCCGCCCTCTGGGCCTATAGAACTTCCATCCACACCCTACTAGTGCTACCCCTTATTCCTTAGTCTATGACACAAAGGCCATTTTACCTTTGGAAATTGAGCTTCCTTCCCTGAGAATATCCCTCAGAGATTATCTGACAAAGATGAGGACTACAGAGTGGCTCAACTAGCAGAGTTAGAGCTCCTTGATGAGAAACGAATGAGAGCCCTTAATCATTTAAAGGTCTATCAAAATCAAGTATCCAGAGGATATAACAAAAGGATGATACCTCACCAGTTTGAGGTAGGAGACCTAGTATTAAAATAAAATCAATTCAACACCACCAAGGATCAAGAGAAGAAAGGAAAGTTTGATCCCAAATGGTTAGGACCCTATGTCATGGTCACTAAGTATGGTTCAAGAGCATATAAAATGGCTCACTCAGATGGTGAGGAACTAAAGGAACCAATGAATGCAATACATCTCAAGTGGTTCTATGCTTGAGCATGGAGTTCCTTAAAAATGAAAGAAAAAGAAAAAAAGTATAAAAATAAAAAAAAAAAGAAAATAGGTCATCCAAGTGTGAAAACCATGCAATTGTGGCACTTTGGGCAAGTCCTTGGGTGAAAACCAGTTTTCGACACCTTGGGAGGATTCATTATTCAAAATAACTTCTCATATCTAAAAGAGTACACTTACCTTAGTTTAGGGTTAGGTTTCTTAGGTTAAGTGTCCTTTTGCATCTATCTTCCATGGCCTTGATCTGGTTGATCCATTCTTGTATATGTGTGAAGGAGTTGATTTTTGTATATTCCCATCTAAATATAATAGAGGCAAGAAATGAAATATAAATCAAGCTAGGTCAAGAAGAGCCACAAAACACTAATTTTATTGCTTAAAATGATGCACAATCCATTATAGTATAGGAACAAGGCAAGAATCCTTCAAAAATGCATAAATTTGAGGCATGCAAATTACAAAAATGCTTCGGAACAATTTTGGCAAAGTTCCTTTACAATTTTGAAATCCCTCCCTTCCAAAAGAGGGAAATTTACATATATATATAGAAAGGAGCTATTAACCAACATCCTTCATTAAATGCCCAAACATAGGTATGGGCAGCCATGATGGTTCAATTTTCAATGGTACTTTTCTTACACGGTGAACATGGGTACCATACCTCATTAAATCATTGTTGAGCTACCTCGTATGGTGTCACAATAATTTCATGTCGTATCTAAAACTCTTTCTATCACTCGAAGGAAACCACTAGCTAATGCATGACAAGAAGGGAAGAGTCACCACCTGAAAAGAAAATACTTGTTGTATGAAAAGAAGAAATGTTGTTGCATGAAATTGAGAGGAGGTTGATGCGCGGTAGAAAAAGGTGGTTAACGCACGACAGGGGAGGAAGTGGTTGACGTGTGATAGGAAACATGGTTGATGCATGACAAGAGGAAGTGGTTGACACGCGACATGAAGTATGGTTGACACACATCAACAAGGAGTGGTTGTCACATGACAGAGGGGGGAGTTGTCACGTGATAATAAGAATACATTGTCACGTGACAGGAAGAGGGAATTGTCACATGACAAGAAGAGGGCATTGTCACATGTCAAGGAGATGATGTTGTCATGTGACAGGAAGAAGGCATTGTCACACGACAAGAAGAGGGAATTGTCGCACGACAGGGATAAGGCATTGTTACATGACAGGAAGAAGCATTGTCACACGACAGGAAGAAGGGTTGTTGCACGACATGAAGAAGCGTTGTCACGTGATAAGAAGAAGTGTTGTTACACAACAGGAAGAAGTGTTGTCGCTACGACAGGAAGAAGCATTTTTGTGCGACAAGAAGAGGTGGTTGACGTGCATCAACAAGGTGAAAATCCATACATTTTTCCAATTTTACCATTAATATAAATCCTACTCCAAACCTTTTCCATGGCTCATAAGATCACCATGAGATACCTTGTAAATCGCTCCCATTAATTCTATTAATGCCCAGACATGTAGGTTAATCCATTTTGCAAAGGTTGTAGAAATGGATAAAAGTTCCCACATCCCCTCGGGGCATCCACGCTTCTTTTTTAGTACATAGTTTTGGAAAACTATGGAAAATCCCAAAACATTCAAAAATGTCGAAAAACCCTAAAAGGATGACACTACACAAAACAACATAACATTGTCTTATGGAAATCTGAAAACAATGTGAACAATAGCCTTGAAAAATTTATCTTGAGATGACACCAAAAATAGTAGAAAATGAATCAAAATTGTCCCGCAAAAACAAAGTAGTGATTTGCTTACTTTTAGTTGTCGGTTTGTAGAGTTTTGATTGCATTTCCTTCTTGTATTGTATGATTTAAAAATTGGATTTAGTTGCTAGTGTACTTTAATGTTTTACTTTAATATATTGTACATAGGCATTGAGTTCATTTTATCTTGCATACTTGTAAATATTTGTGTTGTATTAGTTAGATTTGATCGATTTGTATTTGTTTGATTGTACAAATTGTTGTCATAACACATAACATTTATCATCTACAATCACATCTATACATAGTATATCAATAAAAAGCTAAGCTACATAAATCATGAACATGAACATTAAACATGTATGCTAAGCTACATCCATATAATATCACCACGAGGGGCAAGAGGGACCACCTTCTGTCCCCTCAAACATAGACCATAATAAAAACGTGGGTAATCATAAGTATTACATACACAACAACATGATATCGTTGACTGTTGTCTCATATAAAAATACAATAAGTAGGAAAATGAAACATATCATCAAAACATGTGATATCATATATATGGGATCTCACAAATCAAAGAATACATGATATAATCATACACATCATAAAAGAGTCCATAATCATCATAATCATTGTCATAAATCATATAACATATCACAATGCAACGTCCATGTACAAAGTGTCTCGATACATCTAGATACAAAATATGCCATCATGGGCATGAATCAAAAGGAGCCTTCATAAGAGGCATAATCAAAATGAGTACATGTATACAATCAATCAAAAATGAGCCTTCATAAGAGGCATACATCTGATACATACATCTCAAGATGCCACAAATAAAGAGATTCATCCACGACTCTTGCCTCTCCTGACTTCCCGGCCTAGAAGGAGGTTCAGCCGCTGATGAGATGGCCCTACGTAAGCCGCAACACTCTACTATACTATGGGTTGCTGCACTAATCTAGATGATCAAGAGGTCTGCTAGGACCTAGATCTATACATGCTCACATCTAACTGATCAAAGGGAGTAATCCTATGTGCATATGGAACTGCTCGATGATGAGCGACCTTGTAATAAGAGGTCTTATTGCTAGCTCTCATAAGATATCATAAAATATTTGCCATCCCAGCCGTTGAGGATGCTTTCCATAGAGAATCACACTCTCTTGTAACCTCGTGACATCGGCCCGAGCCCGTATGATCTATGATTAATCAATCTCTCTCTGCAGCTGACAATCAACACTTGAGCTAGGGCCTGGTCCATTTGCATGGTCAATTGTTGAATCTGGGTTGTAGACTACTATTGTTATAGGCTTATAACGTGTGTGCCATATGAGTATCCATCTATCAATCTATTGAAACCTAGTAGCACTGTCTCCTCCACCTCCATGAATAGCCTATGGTTTGGCCTCGATCTCTCTTTGAGGTGACAACCTATAGCTATGCCACAACCCGATCCCTCTTGGCCATCACCTGAACCGAATAACTACAAATTGCTTTAAGTGCTACTATAACATAGCTCCCCGGCCTCCATCTCCCCACGCCACCACCTCCATCATCTCCACCTCCTCCACCTCTTGGTAGACTATGTGGTGGGCTAGGAACCAATCCATGTAATGGTACTCCTCCTAGAGGTGAACCCCGTGGTGGTGCTCTACACACGGCACCTACTGTAAAGGAACATGAAATCCAACTGGTAAGCCCACTGGGGTATATGTTTCTATCTAACAAGTGTTATCTGTCTCTATCCCTAGCCCTATTCCTTCCACCGTAGTGGTGGAGGACCCTTTCCACCACCACCATCGTGGCCCTGTCCATCAAACCCATCATCATCATCCTCATCTTCGCTATCATCACTATACTCCTTAGGAGGCGGCCTAACCCCTGCATCCCATGCGGCATGCGGAATGGTGAGACACTCGGGGCAAAACAGGTCATATACCAGTGGTACATACTTAGTCAGTAACATTAGGATCCCTAATGTGGCCCAATGGCACCCATGTGTGTGGCACCATCTCGATCAAACTAGCTCTTGCTCGATCTAAATAAATCTGCGGCCCCATGTCAAATCTCTTAGCTTGGCGGACATACCACATCTCGGGCCGTGTACATCCCGAAATGCTCCAAATTATCTCTCGCACCGATATACTTAGTAAAACTCGCAATATACCCTTGGATACCTATCATAAAGTGCTCTACCATTGCTATGGGCTTTGAGCTCCATTGTGTCCTCGCCCCCTTAATAAGTGAGGTAGGGCCTCCACACTACCATATGCTACTGAATATCATCGAAAAATCTGTGATAATGATAGGTGTCCCCCTAGTGCTCCATGGATGTCATCCCTAACTGGGACCCATCCCATCACTAATGGATCCTTTGGATCCTAAACTCATAGAACACTTGTAGGGTGACCAATAGCTATGTGATCCCATACCCATATTTACAGCAACATGGTAGGACCCATGGTCTTCTAACCACGGTATATGACAAGGTGTAAATCCTAGTATAAATGAGCCAATATGCACTAGCCCAAACATTATCTCTCATCTTAGGATAAGCCTCGTATAATGCCAATAAGGCCGAATGGGATTGAAGTAATTGTCTTGTCAATAAGAAAAAAACCACTAAAAAGAACCATTAAATATAAAGGCATACGATGAAAGTCAAGTCTCGTGATGCATCAATGTAAGTACATTGTCATACCTCAATAAGGTATATCGTTACGTCTAAAACCTCCATAAGGCGCCTAGAAGCTCAAGCATCAATAATAACATACTTAATCATCCGCCTTCTTCAATGGGCACACACGTAATATCCTAGACATCCTCAAGAGTAATAGTTATCTATCCTATGGGAGCCAAAAACATTGGCCAACCATCAGTTGTGTCACCTCTCGCCAAGGCTGTGAGTAGGCCATGATCAAGGGTGATTTGCAGCATCCTCGCTACTTGGGTTAACCTTGTAACCTCTAGCAGGAATGTCCATCATTTTCCTATCTCTCTCGATGGAATCTCGCCTCGAAGGTGGCGAGACGGCCATGTCACTCCTTCGCATGTAATGATGACAATCATCTCTACAAAGTAACACGACATAGGTTAGAAGTTTCCATTCTTCTATCTTCTTCAATTCTTCTCAAGTACTAACTTAGATTTCATCTATTCTATCTCATCTAACTAAAATTCTTTTGAGAAATTCCTAGTTTGTCTTCTAAAACTCATTTTTTCAAAAACTCCTTTGTACCTATGCACCCTTTTAGGTAGGTGCACGCCATTTTTGTGTGTGTGTGTGCCTCGAGCATGTATGCACCCTATATGGCACATGCATGCCCATATTTTCATGTGCGTGCTGTCGACACTAAAATTTTCCTCCATAATTTCTATTTCATTAATGTATGTATTAGGAATAGGATGTTGTTAAGTGTAATTAGTAGTAGTGTCCGATAGAAGATAACGGCGCCGTCAGTACGGTGCCGCCAATAATGTGGAGTACGGTAATAGTCAAAGTACAATAGGAATGTTGTAAAAAGTAAATATTTGTCGTAAGTGGTCCGGTAATGTTAAAATGTCAACATTTGGGTAATTAGAGAAGTAGGGTCTACATGATTAGGAATTAGAAATATTATATTGGTAATAAGGACAAGGAGTGAGGTCATAAATATTTTGTGTATTTTATTTGTAAAAAGTCTAAAAATGTGGAACCCATGTAAAATGATAAGGTTTATCTTATCTTAACAGATAAGCTTACATGTACAGATAAGAGTTAAGGTATGGAATATGATTCGTCAGAGTGGATTTCTTATCCTATCTTAGAGATAGGATGGATAAGCCTGGAAGTTCTATAAATAGAGAGGCCACCCCCCTCATTTAGCATAGAAAGAAGTAGTGAGAAATATTGTAGGAAGTGTGCGAAGGAAGCCATCAGTTAAAGGTGTGTTGAAGAAGCCATCAAGAGGTGTAATTGTAAAGTTTCTCCCATAGTCTTGTTGAAGTATCTCATGGGTGAGATTGTAACAGTTTCATGTTAATATTATAATTTATTTTGATATTTCAGATTTGTCGTCATTCTGTCTTATCATAGTCAATGGTATTCTTGTGTTCGGTTGTTGTTTTGCTTCCAGATTACATCCACCAAACTAAAGGTCATGGCATTAGTAAATAATCATAAAGCACGAGGAGTTCCCGGTGAAGAATTATCATAGTGCCGGATTGGTGATGACATTTTGGTTCCGCTGCCGACCATTCCTCGTTGGTGGATTTTCTCGAGAGATATTCCCACTTAGTCAAAAATCAATCGAGGGTAACCTTGTTTTTACTGGCATAGTAGTTACCATGGTAAAGTCATTTTTACCGTGAATAGTAGTTACCATGTTAAAGTCATTTTTGCCATGAATAGTAGTTACCTTGGTAAAGTCCTTTTTGCTGGGAATAGTATTTACCGCAGTAACTTC
This sequence comes from Taxus wallichiana var. yunnanensis, assembly GCA_018340775.1. Classification (NCBI taxonomy): domain Eukaryota; kingdom Viridiplantae; phylum Streptophyta; class Pinopsida; order Cupressales; family Taxaceae; genus Taxus; species Taxus wallichiana. The sequence continues at coordinate 254,622,137 of CM031238.1, read as the reverse complement.
ACTTTTTACCGTGAATAGTATTTACCGCAGTAACTTCACTTTTTATCGTGAATAGTGTTTACCACAAAGAAATCAGCTTTTACCGCATAGTCAAGTCAAGTTTTACCATAGTTTACCGTGGTCATTTCTATAGTAATTCCAATTATTTGTGCACATAAGTCTTGTTGATTGTACTTGTGAGTTGGTATTTCACGGTGGTTACTTTTGAAAATGGGAAAGATTCCTGTTTTTTCAGCTCAATCTAATGAAGATGCTTCTTCTTTCATTCAAGAGTTTAAACGATCTTGTATTTGTAATGGCCTTATAAGAAGGGAACAATGGAATGAATTTTTCCTACCTTTTGGATAGTTCAAAGACTTAGGTGGTTCAAACACTAGGTGATAATGTGAAAAATTCATGGGATTTATTAACTGAAAGTTTTCTTGAAGAATTTGGTGAACAATAGAAATATGTAGATCTCATGATCGAGATCACAAAGCTATCCCAAGGAGAGAAGGAGAAGATAAGGGATTATCATGCTCGTGTTCTAGAGCTAAGGAGGAAGCTCGATGCCCAGATCCGGAAGGAAGGACTAGCGGATGGGTTGATGAATGGCGTGGATAATCTCCTCTGTAAGCACTTCATTCTTGGGATGAAGCCGAGATCGACAACGAGTAAAGTATGACCGCCCACCTACCATCAACAAGCAAAGGAGATTGCAAGAAGGCAAGAAGAAAGCATGGAAGAGGAGCCCAAAGAAATTGTTGCTAAAGTAGAGCCTACACCAGCACCTTTGGTCCTGAATCCACAACCACTCCCGGTGAGCACAAATATTTCTCCTAATACATCTACTGAGTATGAAGATCTGCTCAAAAAGATGGGTCAGTTAACTATTAATCTTCTTCAAGGAAAGGAATTTAGTTCTCAGGGAGGAGATAGAGGTCCAAAGAGAAATATTTCTGAAGTTGTTTGTTATGGTTGTTATAAAAAGGGTCATTATAAGTATAATTGTCCAGATAGAGCTTCTACATCTGGTAAGGGAGATAATGATAAAGGAAAAGCACCTGTGAATTCTTTTGATGTAGTAGATAAGAGTAGAAATAATGAAGTAGATGTGTTTGTAACAAAAAGAAAGAAAGAGAAAGATAATCAAGATGGAAATGATCCTAAGAAGATGAAAGAAGAAACTAGTAAGAAACATAGGAGAAGAAAGTTGGGTGTGCAGGATTTTCTGATTTCACAGGGGCAAGGACCATACTCCATCTTGGAAGATCTGTCCAAAAGGCCTGCAAATATTACATATGGTCAACTCTTGGCTATGTCTTCTGAGAAGAGGCGGGAGTTGCGAGGTGGACTCAATGCTCGAAGAAGGAAGGAGGTTGAGGTCCCCTGTTTGGAGGCAGAGGCGATCCCTATGCTCCACAAGCCGAGGTATTATGTAATGGTATTTCAATTCATGATGTCTTAGTTGATGGAGGTGCTGCAGCTAATGTAATGACCAAGTCTCGTAATGAATATGTTGGGTTTAAAATTGATCGCCCTTCAACACTTATGTTAAGGTCATTAAATAAGGGAAAACTAAACCGTAAGGTGTAATTTCAAATGTGGTAATATCTCATTATGGGTGTTGTATGTGTGGTAGACTTTCAGTGATGAAAATGGTACTGCATATGCACCCAATGCCACTGGGAAGACCATGGCTAAGGAGAGTTCATGCAAGAAACTACCGGAATGAAGGTTTCATGACACTTGGACGTGGTAGAGAGAGGGTGAAGATAAACGTGATCCTCGACATCATAAAGTAGAATCGTGGATTCAAGTGATGAAACTGATGATTGGACATCCTCTCGATTACTCTAGTACCAAAGAAGTGGACACCAAGATGAAGAAAGTGAGGTGGATGTTTCAAGAATGGATATCCTTCCACCACACCAACTCATGACCCCATAAAATTATCTCAAGAAGAAGTTGATGATCGTCTCCAACAAATAAAGATTGGTGATGCCATGATGGAGAGTGAGAAGGAATCCTACCTCCACTCTTTCAAGGTACATACACCTATTCACTTTTGATTACAAGGAACTCCACAAGTAAGTTGGGTAGAACATTGTATTGAGTGGTAGATGGTGCTAAGCCTATAAAGCAAATGCCATATAGAATGAATCCTAATTTTTCCAAGACTGTAAAAGAAGAAATAGATAAGTTGCTTGATGCAGATTCATATTTGTCAGGGAGAATTCGTAATGGGTTTCTCCCATTGTGATCTCAATAAAAAGAATGGGAAGCTACGCATTTGTGTTGATTACAGGAAGCTCAATAAGGCAACAAAGAAGGATCATTACCCTCTTCCATTTTCGATCAGATCTTGACGAAGTAGCTGGCCAGGAGTGCTATAGTTTTGCTGATGGATATAGCGGCTACAACCAAGTTCATATAGCGGAGAAAGATCAGCTGAAGACCACGCTCACCACTCCTTGGGGAACGTTTGCTTATAGAGTTATGCCTTTTGGGTTGTGTAATGCTCCAAAACATTCCAACGTTTGATGAATAGTGTGTTCGAACCCTACATTGGGACCTTCATCAGAGTATTTATGGATGATTTTTGCATCTATGGGAGCAAGTTGGACCACCTACACCAGATGGAGACAACATTTCAAAGGTTAGATGAAGCACAAGCCTCACTAAACCCTACAAAGTGTGTCTTTGGATGTTCTAAAGGCGTTTTGTTAGGGCATGTCAGTATCCAGAGATGGTATTGGTACCGATCCCGATAAAGTTTCAAAATCAAAGATTTACCATTTCCTATAAATAGAAGTAAATTGAGATCATTTTTAGGCCATGTGGGTTACTATAGAAGGTTCATCAAGAATTTCTCAAAGATTGCATGTACCACTAACCCAGCTTCTTGAAGAAGGATGTTGCTTATGAACCAGAAACAAGGCGCATGAAGCTTTTGGACAATCAAGGAAGCCCCGTGTCTTCACCTGCTTTTGAAGAATCCAGATTGAGCAAGCCATTCATTGTGTACACTGATGCCTCGATGCAGCACTAGGTAGTACTTTGAGCCAAAAGGATGAAAATGGGAATGAACATCCAATTTACTTTGGGAGCAGCATAAAATGAGCAAAGTCTTGAGGTAAACTATACCAGAATCAAAAAGAGGCTCTCAGCTATCATTTTTGCTGTAAAGAAGTTTAGAAATTATTTGTTAGGGCAGAAATTTATAGTTGTAATAGCGGATCATCGTGCTCTGAAATATATTGTCAATAAGCCTAACCCATCGTGAGGATAGCAAGATGGATAATTTTGCTACAAGAATTTGAATTTGATATTATAGATAGGCCAGAAAGAAGCATGTCAATGCAGATGCACTCTCTCGAGCCTATGATGGGTTAGGATCATCTTGTGATGATGATGATTTTCCCGATGCAAAGATTGTTCTCCTCGACACAATCCCTAGTGAATACATAGATATTTGGAATTATCCAATGAATTCAAGTTTCCTCGATGGTGCCAATGCAAAGACTAAGAGAAAGATTACTCAGCTTTATCGTCCATATTCTATTCTCGCATGGAGCATTATTTCGAATAGGACCTCGATGGACAAGATAAGAGAGGGCAATTGGACGTGATCAAGGAAAGGAGCTGCTAGAAGAATTCCACAATGGTACATGTGGAGGGCACTTCTCTGGACAACTTACAGCAAGAAGGATCTTGATACAAAGTTATCACCGCCCACTCTTTTTAAAGATTGTTATAATTATTGTAAGACATGTGATATTTGTCAAACACATGGTAACCGTAAGACTTCATCACTCCATTATGTCCTATTCTTCCCTTGGTCCCTTTGAAAATGGGGAATAGACATTGTAGGTCCACTTCCAACTACATCACGCCAAAATAAGTATATTGTAGTTGCCACAGATTATTTAACCAAGTGGGTCAAGCTAGGCCATTGAAAACAGCTTCCATGGATGAAGTGGCAAGGTTCATATATGAACGCATTGTCACCAGATTTGGTTGTCCATTAGAAATTGTAATGTATCAAGGAAGCCACTTCATTAATGAGGTGGTAGAAGCCCTAGTCAATAAGTTTTCTATCAAGCATAGAAGGCAACAACATACAAGCCAAGCACAAATGGACAGTGGAACGAACAAATTTTGTGTTGTGTCAAATTCTAGCAAAAGATGCAAATTGCAGGTACATAAATGGAATAAAAGGATTCATGCAAAGATTGTGGGCATATAGGGCAACATCAAAGTCAAAGCAACAGGATACTCCCCATTTCAGCTTAGCCTATGGCATTGATCCAGCTTCTTCCTATTGAGTTTGATATTCCCACCGTGAGAGTTATGAAAAATGAAAGGATGGATAAAAGTGATTCAGTAAAAGAAAGGTTGATACATCTTCATTTTCTAGAGGAAATGAGGGAAATAGCAAAGGATACAAGCCATAAGAAGAAAATGAAGCAGAAGGAATACTTTGATCAAAAGATCCGATGGTCTCCATTTCATGTGAATGACTTGGTCCTAGTATATGATTCCAGATACAAAAAAAGAAGACAGAGAAAATTTCTTCCAAAATGGATGGGGCCCTACAAAATAGCAGCTGTGCATGAAAATGGTACGTACTGACTGGAGGAATTGGATGGCACTCCCATTACGAAATGGGTCAACCACGACAAGTTGAAGATTTTCCAAGCACCAGAATAGTCTACTCCGAGGACGGAGTAGAAGCTAGGAAGGGGGAAGATGTCGACACTAAAATTTTCCTCCATAATTTCTATTTCATTAATGTATGTATTAGGAATAGGATGTTGTTAAGTGTAATTAGTAGTAGTGTCCGATAGAAGATAATGGCGCCATCAGTACGGTGCCGCCAATAATGTGGAGTACGGTAACAGTTAAAGTACAATAGGAATGTTGTAAAAAGTAAATATTTGTCGTAAGTGGTCCGGTAATGTTAAAATGTCAAAGTTTGGGTAATTAGAGAAGTAGGGTCTACATGATTAGGAATTAGAAATATTATATTGGTAATAAGGACAAGGAGTGAGGTCATAAATATTTTGTGTATTTTATTTGTAAAAAGTCTAAAAATGTGGAACCCATGTAAAATGATAAGGTTTATCTTATCTTAACAGATAAGCTTACATGTACAGATAAGAGTTAAGGTATGGAATATGATTCGTCAGAGTGGATTTCTTATCCTATCTTAGAGATAGGATGGATAAGCCTGGAAGTTCTATAAATAGAGAGGCCACCCCCCTCATTTAGCATAGAAAGAAGTAGTGAGAAATATTGTAGGAAGTGTGCGAAGGAAGCCATCAGTTAAAGGTGTGTTGAAGAAGCCATCAAGAGGTGTAATTGTAAAGTTTCTCCCATAGTCTTGTTGAAGTATCTCATGGGTGAGATTGTAACAGTTTCATGTTAATATTATAATTTATTTTGATATTTCAGATTTGTCATCATTCTGTCTTATCATAGTCAATGGTATTCTTGTGTTCGGTTGTTGTTTTGCTTCCAGATTACATCCACCAAACTAAAGGTGCATTAGTAAATAATCATAGCACGAGGAGTTCCTGATGAAGAATTATCATAGTGCCGATTGGTGATGACAAAGGCGCACCCTATCTATTCCCCATTGCACATGCGCATCCTTCAGACACCCGCACGACATTCGCCATGTGTTCCTTTGCATACACACTTTCCCACCCTTGGTGCATACACGTATATTTCTATGCCTGTGTGTGCGCACACATAATTTTTGATATATACGCATGTGTGCACATGAAGTTTTACGCCTACGCACAATTTTTGATGCCTGTTCACCCTAGGATGCGCACACACATTTTGACTCCCTAAATGACCTAATAAGTACAATTAAATACAAAATTTGACAAAGAGGGATGGGGTACTCACGAATGGTCCATCCTCCTCCTCTCGGATGTTCTCTCAAATGGTGTCAGCATGCCTCCTATAGGTCTGCACTCTCGCCATCTCGCTCACAAGCGCATGGTAACTCACGGTAAAAAAGTTTTAGAGTGTGTTAACAAATGAACTTGTTGCGATGATTTACCCTGGGAGGGGGTATATTTAGCCGTTTTAACCTCGCCGTGATGCCCTCGCAGCATGTTTTGACCACCGTGGTCACTCTAAAATTTTATTCTACTCGTCGTGATGATTATTTTTATTAAATAATCATTTTGACTTACTTTCTTCTTGGTAGGGAATTTTTTTGCTACTGACGCCCGCTTGTCGCCATGGGGATTTTTTTTGTGTGCTTTTAGGTAAATATTCCACTTTCTAAATTCTTCTAATCGATAAAAAATCTAACAATTGTAAAAAATTATAATTTTCCAAAAAATTATAAAATTATTCAAAAATAAAAATAAAATCATAAAAATTAGCAAAATGAACTAAAATTTGCTAAGAAGCTCATATGTAGCTGAAATTTGTGTCTCATGCATGGTATTAATTTTGTATCTTTCTTGCATTTTCATGTGTTTTTGACACAATGACTCATGGATCATCTTGGATCTATAACCATTTACAAAGCTAGACTGCTTGCTTTGTCTTTACTCTGGGGCACAACGAGCTTCCCTGCATCTGCATTTCGTAGTGCACAAAATTTTTCATTGGATCTCGTGTCCATAGTTTTTCCCTCGCATATATATTTTCTTGGGAACCACCTTTTTCCCCATGTCATTTATCACGAATAAATGGGAGCTATAGCTCGATAACAAAAACATTTGTGTAACTTTGATAAACGTCGTTGGTTTGAGTATGTGTGTTTGTACTTGTTTCCCTGCTAGATTAGCTTGTTTACTTCTTGTATTGCATTTCATTCTATATGTTGCATGGAGTTGGTATTTTTAGCTATGGGAATTAGTTCATACTATGGATTTTCATGTCATCCTACACTTTTGATGTATGCTTATATTTTTAATAAGGACCAATGATGTAGATTCTAAGAAATATGATGAAAATAAAGTTGTTTATATTAGTTGGATGCAAGCTATTTCCATTCTCTTATATTCATCTTTCTCTCCTCTCATTTTATTCTATCTAACATTATTCGTCCAAAACACTTGGGGAAATGGGGATTACCTTCTACCCCCCCTCTCCCCTTCACTTCTTCTATCCATTTCCTTCCTCTTTTTGATCATCGATCACCTTCTTTCATCACCCCATCGACACTTGAGGGGGAATCCTTCATTCTATTAATTTTTCTTCTCCCCTTCAAAATTTTTGTCTATAATTGTCTACTATCTTCGAGTGATGTTGCTTACGCCACCCCAAAGAGGGGAAAATGTAGACACCTAGATTTCGATCAAAGCAATCTTATTACTAACATTGCACTGAATATCTTCATCTCCTTTCACTTTGTTTCAAATAACAACACTTTGTTATCTAACTCGCTTCTAACTCACTCAGGATGCCATTTTATGACAAGTTGATTGGTGATAATTCTCTTAATCAGCTAGTTTCACATTGATTGAGTCTTCTATCTCATATTTAATCAATGAACCTTATCATTGGCTATCTCTTGCTTCCAACACTTCCAAAATCTAATCCAAATTCCTCTAGAAACTCTCAAAAATATTCTTAAGCTTGTTTAGAGTCCCTTATTAATCCTAAAAGGTTAATTAGCTCCTAATCTAGTAAAAAGGTACTTTGACTTCCAAAAATATCTATTTTGGCTTGTTCATTTTTCCCACATGCACTAGATTTTCAATCTTTCCCAAACCAAAATCTATAAATAGAGGGGTCACCCCTCCCTTTCAACCTTACACCTTGTTTGCATACAAACACTTTGATTATCAATTTTGAGAGCTCATTTGCACTAGCCAAGCTATAAGCCATTTTATATTGAGCCATCCACCATTGAAATAGCTTCATCTTGCATCTTTCACTCCAACTTGGATTAGTAAGGGATTAATTAGGATTGGCCTTGTAGCCATCTTAAGGAGATATCTTCATCCATTTGGAGCAAAAAAAAATAACCACTTTGATTGTTTAGAATCTAAATAGGTTCACACATAGTTTAGACAATCTAAAGAGTAAAATAAACTTAGCATGTTGCTTGTTTCTTTCATAATGCATGCATTGAAGTTAATTTGTTAAGATCTTATCTTGATGGTTATTAAGGGATTTGGTTCAAGCTTTTAGACTACTAGGTGTTAGTCTAAGTTAGATAATTTCCCAAGTTTTTACTAATACACCTCCTACCATCCCACCTAGGTCACGTGAGCCTTAGCACACCTCTCACCATGCTTGGCCACATGATGTGTTGCGTGTATTACTTAATGAGTGATTAATTCTCTTACCTTCTAACCAACATCATCCACAACACCAATTACAATGTCAACGTGACCAACACTATTGTAATTATCATCACATAAATGGCCATAGAGACAATGATTGTCTTTCCCTTCAAGATAGATTGCAATAATTAGAGGATAAGGGAATCATATCCTTTGGTTCTCGCCCATGTGAGTGATCCATATCTCCTCTACCTCGTTAGAGAGTTTCTACTATGATTGAGTCATCTCCTACATATGGTGCTTTGACTATGATATATCCACCACAATTTTCTCTTCATACACGTTCCTCACCACATCCATTAAGTTCATTACATCCATCTCATCCATTACATTCACCGTATCCACCTTATCCATCACATTCACCGCATCCGAATCACCCATCACATTCACGCTATCCACCGCATCACACTGCTACTTCACATTGGCTACCACAACACCCTACTTTTGCACATCCCACCACAAATCTATATGACATTTAGTTCATTTCATACACTCATGCTGCTTCCATTTAACATGCTTCTACTTCTCCATGCCACCTTGGTATTTAGTAGGTGATTACTATCACCTTACCCCTAGATGATGCACTTGTGTTCTTACGGTTATTACACAATCCTTGAGGGATTACAGAAGAACCTTTCATCATGCACTCTGTTGTTCACCTAGTGCAACTAGTCATATCCTGATGATGATCTCTTGTTTTTTCATGGTTCATTATTGACTATTGAGGGATCATAACTAAATGAACCTGTTGATGCGTAATCACAACACCCTTGAATATCTACAACTTGATGGGTTGAAACTCTTAGTGTGATTGCATAACATGGATATTTCCCCAAAGTGTGGGACTTTGCGATCGGAAAATATCTCTAGATGAAGGCCGGTTCCTATTCCTCTGTTCAAATGCACACATTCAAATTGTAGAGGATTTTCTCTAAAACATACTCTAACTTACCAAGGAGACAAGGTTGAGAAGATGCAAGAAAATAAACCTTAACTAACAAAGGTGATGAACCAAAGGAATGCTGAACACCTTCTTTTCCATTAAACACAAACCATTAAAATGTAATACAATCATCATACAAAAGTAACCAAGATTACGGTGAGAGATCACAAAGATACAATGAACACAAGAGAGGGTTGAAAGTCATCTAGAAACATGTATTATTACTCCACAAATTTGATACAATGCACCGCAATGGCCAAGAGGCAAGATTTGCATTACAATTTAGATGGGAGGTTTGAACTCCACAAATTTTCTTGCAAACAAGAGAAGAAGGGAGGGTGCAAAACCAAATTGTCCAACCTTTTGAAAAATGCCCTTGCTTACAATATATAGGAAGAATGAGAGAAGGGGAAGAGAAGAAATTAGAAATCTTCCTTCAACCACCCAAAAATGCATTGAATTATCCTGAAACAATGATGTATTCTACTTTGCAAAACCCATGCCTCCATGTACTGTTCCTTGTTGGGCAAGAAAGGAAGCCCATACCTTCATTATTGGGGTAGGTGGGAAGCCTGACACCTTCAAAAATGGCAGACTGTATTTCTTAATTTTGAATAACTTAGTCCCACTAATTTTAAGATATCCAAATCGTAGTTGAGTAGAAGATGCCGAGATATTTCCAAAAAGTCCTTTCTTGTGCAAATCTGAGCTCCCAGTAAAAAGTTATGGCCATCTCCGAGGTCGGGGTGTCTTCCTGTAAAAATGGTGGGTAGTTGGATCTTTCCTGTTCGAGTCCAAAAAGCATGCAACCTTCAAATCCCAAAATTTGGAATTTTAGACATTTCCATTTTGGAGATTGGGCTACTGTTCATCCAAAAAAATTACCTGAGAGTTCCAAAAGTTTGAAACCCGAAAGTCTGAAATTCTAGACTTTTGGACTTTGGGATTTCAGACATTGAGTTGTTATTTTTATGTTTTGGGGCTTGAGAGTTCCAAAATTCTGAAACCAAAAATTCCAAAACTTCGGACTTTAATTTAGAATTTCAGACATTGAGTCTTCAGACCTTTTCTCATTGTTCACCACTCAAAACCCGCTAAGACTTCTGAAATCCTGAAACCCGAAAGTATGAAATTTCAGACTTTTAGACTTTGGGATTTTAGACTTTGCCGATCCCTTTTCCGTTCCTTCTCATTGAGATCCCGAAACCCTCGAAGCCCAAAAGTCTGAAATTTATGACTTTTGGACTTTGGGATTTCAGAATTTTGGGGCCGATCCTACTTTTCCTCTGAGGACTTTGAAACCCCGAAATCTGAAAGTTTGAAATTTTGGACTTTCGAGTTTCAGGTTTCGGAGATCTTATTCCTTCACCGAGTCCCCAAAATCTACATTATCCCACCTCCGAAGTCTGAAACCCAAATTTTAGACTTCTTCTTTTCCCAAAATCTCTGCAACTTGCTCAAGATTTCTTTAACCTTTTGACCAACTCCAAAATTCAATCTCTCTTGATGGATCAACTCCTCCATTTTCGCATGACGCAGTTCTTGTTTATCCAATTTTTCCCAAGGGGAAAAATTGGATAACAATTTGGCGAATCACGGGATCACCTACTTGCTAGGTGGAAAGATCAATTGCCTTGAAGCATCCATTGGGCATGGAGTCATAAATGATAGCCTGATACTGATCTTGTACTTGAAACCTGAACCCGATGTCTTACAACATGCTGATCCTGAACCTGCCCCATTGTTTGTACTCTCAATTTTCATAAGAAAATATTGAAAATGAGATTTGTGAGAGTAGATAATTGTCTTGACCTGGAGTTTTCACTTTTCCTGGAAATGGATTGTTACAACATTCACCTTTGGAGGCACATTGAAATCACAATGATACAACCTGGGAGCAACAAAACCTATGCCAAGCACTTAGGGAAATTAAACCTAAACTACAATAAGACAATGTGCATACACACTTAGAGGAATTAAAATCCTAGGCTAATATTTACAAGGGTGAACCTTTTCTCTTTTCAGTAGCAATGTTTGAGGTAGATCCTGTTAAGTGGAATCGGAAGTTCTCCTCCATCCAATGTAGACAATTGGAAGGAATTTCTCCTTTTACATCCCGTGACCATGTAGGGGCCACTCCAAATGGCATCAAACTTGGAATGCCTTCCTGGTTTTTCTCGATCTGCATCCCACTTGAGAACTAAGTCTCCTTCCTGAATGGTCCTTTCTCTTACTTTCTTATCAAACCATATTTTAATTAAGGCTTGATCCTTCTCCATTGTTTGAACTACATGTTCTATGATCTCTTCCAATTTCATCAACTCTGCATACCTAGCCTCCATTGGTTCGAACTCAGAAAATTCCAATTGCCTCATGAACTCCAATGCGGGTAACTCCAATGATATAGGCAACAATGCCTCTTTCCCGTAGACCAGTTTATAAGGGGAATTACCTATTGACCTCTTTGGTGTGATCCTATTAGCCCATAATGCTGATTTTAGCTTTGTATGCCATGTCCTTTGGTTTTCATCTAGAGTCCTTCTGATGATTCTTAGAAAATTCTTGTTTGTGGACTCTGCTTGCCCATTACCCTGTGGGTAATAATTTGAAGAGGTGCTCAAGTAGATCCCATTCTTGATATCCCATTATGTGATCTTGGAACCTAGGAATGCCAATTAATTGTTTGATATGATAGTAGTTGGTACTTCGAATATAGTCACTATTCCTTCATAAAAGTCTAATATGCTAGACTCGTTTTCTTCTTTGAGTGCTACTACCTCGGTCCACTTGGTGAAATAGTCTGTTGCTATGAGAATCCACTTGTGGCCTTGGCTTGAGTTTGGATTGATGACCCCAATGAAATCCAATCCCCATTGCATGAATGGCTGGTCAACCAAAATTGGGTGCAATGGAAGTGCTGCTAACCTTTCTTTCCCGTGAAGAATGCACATTTTTACACTTCTTGATCCATGTGTAGTAGTCACTGAACACTATAGGCCAATAGTAATCGCCTTCATTATCTTGAGAGTTGTTACTCACAAGGCAAAAATGACCTCTAAATTCTCCACTGTGAAACTTCTGTAACAATCTCCCAATTTGATATGTTCCAATGCATCTCAATAGAACACCATTGATGTCTTTTTTGAACAAAACACCATCAACAAGCACATATGGAATGGATTGTAATCTGAAGTATCTCCTCTTCACTTTGCTCATTTCTAGAGGGCATAGGTCCTGTTTATAGGAAGTGCATCATATTTTGAGTCCAACAAGGAATATACACATTATCATTTGCTTGCTCCTGACTATCATGTAGTACAAAAACAACTTCATTTTCATTACTTGCATCAACTTGTTGACTCAAGGCTAGCTGTTCACATAATCCCTTCCCACGAACCAACTTAGTGACCTTAATTTCAATTTCATATTCCATGACATGAGTGATCCATCTTGCATGTTTCTCATTTAGATCTTTATTCAAAAGGAAGTCCTTGACTCCCGCATGGGAAACTAACAATTGGATCTTGTTATTTGAGACTAGGTGTTTGAACTTCTTCAAACTCCTGATCACTGCAAGGACATGATTTTCAATGAAGGAGTATCTCACTTCATAGTCCTCCAAAATTTGACTAAAAACGACAACCGGTTGTTCAAATCCCTCTTTGTTCTACCGTACTAGGGTTGTAAAAATCATGTCCCCACAACCAAAGGCATAGAGCATGAAGTCCTTAGAGAAGTCTAGATTAACGAGAGTTGGAGCTTGGGATATAGCCTCTTTGATAGCCTTGAAACTTGATTTTCCCTCATCTATCCACTTAAATGCCATACTCTTCTTCAACATCAGTGTTATTGGCTTGACAAGAGTGGAAAAATTTGGTACAAATATGTGGACAAAATTGATCCTTCCTAAGAAGCTTTGAAGAGCCTTCTTATGACTTGGCAAGGGAAATGCTTGAATTGCTTCAACTCTCTCTAGTTCAATCATCAATCCTTCCTTTGACACAATATGGCCTCAGAGCTTTCCTTCGTGAGCTAGTGTATTTTCTGGGATTTAGTGATACCCCAAATCTCCTAAACCTTTGAGAGACCTGTCTCAGATGAAAGAGATGATCTGCTACATTTTTGGAGAACACAGTGATATCGTGAAGATATAATAGTACTATTTTATTTAATAGTCCCTTGAATGCCATGTCCATTTCCCTTTGGAAAGTGGCTCCAACATTTGATAGTCCAAATGGAATTTTTCTTGTAGGCATAGGTGCCCCACTTAGTGGTGAAATCTATTTTGAACTGATCATCTTCTTTCACCATTATCTGATTATACCTCGAGTAGCCATCCAGGAGAGAAAATATTTCTGATCCAAATTGCTACCTATAAGATTTGTTCCATTGAAGGAAGTGGGTAATGATCTTTGAGAGATGCCCTATTCAAGTCTCGAAATTCCACGCACAACCTAATTTCTCTGTTCTTTTTTTTCGCTAGTACCAAATTTACAACCCAACTTGAGTGCTTGATTGGAAATATAATTCTTGCCTCTATTAGCTTGTTTAGCTCCTTCTTCATTAGAGGCTCAATGTGAGGGTTGAATGGTCTTTGCTTCTTCCTGATGGGCTTAGCATCTGGGTCCAATTCAATTGTATGTTGTGCCAACTTCAGATTGAATCCTCGCAGGTCCTCATAGCTCTAGGTGAAGACATATGGAAACTCTTGGCGAGTTGCATGAACTCATATCTTTCTTTCTCACCGGCCACTTTTCTGATTTGGAGTTTCTTTCCTTCCCAACCGAAATCGGTTCCGAATCCTCTCCTTTGACTTGTATGTTGGCTTTTTCTATACAAAACTAGTCATTAGGATTGAATATTGACTCCAGTGTCACTAAACCTTTGAGAAGCTTATTTGTCCATACATTGCACCACTTGATCCTGTCTTGTTGCTCTAATTTTTCCTTATTCCTACCGAGAACTTAGCCTCTTCTTACAAGAAATTAATGATCTGTTGATCATTCTCAAACACCCGCTGACTTTTGTCATTATCTAGAAATACTGACCTTACAATCACATGGATATGTGGCTATGTTTTGTCTCTTTTGATGCTATCCACCACATCAAAAGTTTCCCCAACTGTTGCAATCCTATCTAGTAGCTTCATTCTTCTTCCTGGGTATGGACACAATGTTGAAAGCTTTGAAATCCTCAATGAGGTCCCATACCCTATTTTTGTAGCTCTTGAGTAAGTCATTCTTTACAGCATGTTGTCCTCTAACTTGGTTCACAATTATCTCGCTATCCCCGAACACCTGCAAATTATTTATGCCTCTTTTCCTGGCCCAATGAAGTCCATGAATCAAAGCCTCATATTCAGCTGTGTTATTTGAACATGTAAACTAAAATTTGAAAGCTGAATAATACTTGATGTTCTGTGGTGAAACCAACATTGCACCTCCTCCAACACCTTGTTTGCTTCTTGAGCCATCAAAAAATAGTTGCCAAACTTCGTTTTCATCCTTATTTTCTGGCTTGGTGATGTCAGGAATGGGTGAATTTTCTTCATGTACATAATATACACCTAATTCAGCCTCCTCTATTTCCTTGTATGGGTCAAAATCATGTCTCTTGTTTTCCCATTCATCTAGAGTTAAATATGGAATTCCCTCGACCTTAGTGCTAGTTTCTAGATCATTTGAACATTCTTCTTGATCAAAGGATGAAAAATTTGCATTGATTGGGCTCGACACATGGGGCTCAATGTGAAAGTTTGTAATTGGCTCAGATATGATGGTCACCTTAGCTCCATATCTTGTTCTAAATATCATGTGTGACCCATTTGTTGATAGATATCCACCAATTTTGGTAGTGAAGTCCCTTGATAGACACAACAAAAAGAGTGGAGGAAGGTTGATTACAAACACTTGTTATCCAATTTTACCCCCAGGGAAAAGTTGGTCAAACATGACCATGCATAAGAGAAAATCGAAGGAATGGTTCAGTCATGCGAGCCCATAATTCAGATCCAAAAAAGGGGTAGTCGGGCTCAAAAAATGAAGAACAAGGTCAAAAAATGGAGCCAAATAATAACCCGAGTTTAAAAGGAGAAAACGACATCGAGGAGATCGAGTGCATAAAAAAATGGTAGTGGAAGGTAGAGTTCAATCGGGCCTAAATCGGCTAAGTAAATCGAGCTTGGAAGTATCCACATGTCCAAATGATGCTCCTTCGGGGCAGATTCAAAGGTGGAGACTCAAATAAGCGTCGACCCTCCATGTGGTCAAGACCAAAAAGGGGACAAGAAACAACCCTAAATCGAAAAAGTATGGAAGATTCAAGTGGATGCCTCCACGTGTTTCTTCAAAGACAACTTCAAAAGTGTGACCCATCAGATAGTCCCTAAATGAGCATGAAGTTTCCACGTGTCCCAAGTCAAAGACGGGTCTCATCGGCCATTGAAAAGTCACAGGCCGACAGAGGGTGCCACGTGCCTCATCGGTGCAAATCTAAGGATTGAATCCAAAATGGAGACCTCAACCGAGAGTGGGCCCTCCACATGGTCAAATTCTCAAAAGAGATGGAGCCGGTGGAAGCCTCCATGTGTCCCTATAGCGCACCTTCAAGGGTCGAATCCAAGGTGGTTCCCCAAATGAGCGCCAACATGCCACGTGTCCCAGGTCCAAAAAGGGAGAATCGGCTGTTGAAAAGTCTAAACAGAGTGACTCGAGCTAGCGAAGGAGCCACGTGTCTCTTCGGTGCTCTTTCAATAGGTGAATCTAGAATGAGTCCCCAAATGCGTGCCACCCTCCATGTGGCCATGTTTTGGGTCAAAGCCGCCAAATAACCCGAGGAGGAATTTTTGCCAAACAATCAAGTTGCAGACCGATGGGGCGGCGGGAGTTATTTTGACATTTTTCCCTTACTCACCCAAAAGGCATGAGTTACATTACGGGCCCATGAGCTTGAGAAGGATTTCTTCACTAAGTGGAAAAAGCAGACGGTGGGCCCCAAGGATGACAAATGAAAATGAGAAGGTTGCGGGTGTTTCGCACGGAATGTTTCACTTTCTGCAGAATAGACTTGCTTCTATCCTATCATTCCTTTGAGAAACAGAGATAAGGGTTAGGGCTAGGAGGAATACCTTTGAATGTTGAGATGGTGTGCGCGTACCGTAGAGAAAGATCGATCGATTTGCGAAGAGCTCCTTTTTGTCTTGGAAGGACTACTCCGCAATTAAGAATACAAGACCACCGGATTTGAGTTAGACAATAAATGAGGGATCTCGCTTTTAGGCCCAGAAATGTAAAAACTTCCTTTCGAAGGTGGTCATTCCCTTTGTAATACGATTTAACACAAATGATAATAAAGAAAGCTATTGCAAAATCATGATTTAGGTATCTCGTTACAAAGCAATAGAAACTAAACTATCAATAATAAAGCGTCACATTGTTTGTTTGGTTACTGGTCGTTGATACAAATAGGTTGAGTTATAGGGATAAACCAGGCTGGATTTGGGGTTGTTAGGTGGCAAATAGGTGAGCAAAAGGGTTTTGGGGTATAAGTCACAGTGACCGATGGCGGTCACTGAGTAACCGACCACGGTTAGAGAACCGCTGCCGGTATAGGATAATCGACACCGGTAGGGTCAGTAATCTAGGTGCTTCTGGGTAGAGATTGGTTGCAAGGTGATTGTGGGGTTATTGAGATTGGGGGATGGCTGAGGGGAATGATGGGAGGATAGGGAAGACTCAGAGTGTGGTAAAATGGCCTTCTGGGCAATATCAGGGTGTGTGGGTGAAGGTTAAATGCAGTAGTGGCTGGTAGTAGATCTAGGAATAAACTTATGATTACTATTAATCAACAGGCTCAAGAAAATGGTGCTTAGAAACATATAACATACTACTTACTTGCCCCTGATGTAGATGCAAGTTTCAGGACTGTGATGATGAAGACAGGACCCAAGTTGGATGCAGTTTCCTCTTCTGATGCTCGGATGAGTGTTACTGGGCTCTGGTTATTCAGTTGCAGTCTTGGGCTTGATGTCCTTCTCTGCAATCTCTTCTTGTTTCTTCACTTGTCTCTGCTCGGCCAAGCAAAATCTGGATTCTCTCGATGATTTCTCCTTCTCCCGATCAAATGAAAATCTGATCCTTGTTTTTGGTTGGAAGTGGTCATTTACGGGGAACCGATGGTGGTTACGCAACCGACGGCGGTCGAGTAGGAACCGGTATCGGTCCGGTCAAAGCGGGCTATTTTTGGTAAAATAGCCAGCTTTCCCTCCTTTTCTTCCGAGGGATTGGTAGCGGGCTTGGTCAAGTCATTATGAAGTTGGTTTTAGGTGTGGATGAGGAGTAATTAGTCATAGGTGTGGAATTAGACCAAGTTATAGGTCTTAATTAGGTTAGTTTAGGGTTAAGACTAGGTCATGATGAGGTGGCGACATGAGGTGGCAGGTATGGTGATGTGGATTTATTAATTATAAGGTAATTAATAAATAATTGTGTAAGGTTTAGGTGGTGAGGTTAGGTTGCGAAATGCGATGCGGGTCACAAGGGGTCGTAAGACACAAATTTGGTGTCTACATTAGCCCCTTATTGTCGTGTAGTTTGTTTTGTAAAGTCACATGATAAATAATAAGAAGTGGTTACTCTGTTAAGGGTATAGGTAATCCCCTCAAATCTATCACGATTGAGGTAGCGTGAAATCGGGATAGGGTTGATAAAGGGTAAATGGTGTTGAGATGAGGGTGAGATGGTGGGGTAGGTCCAAAGAAGTAGACACACGTTGAAATGCAGTAGTGCGACCAGGGTACATGATTTGACTAGCAAACCAGCAATGCATAGGCAGAGGTCGATAGTTTATCCAAACAAGGGTGATATAATCCTGGTATCCAAGGCATAGGAAGTAGCTCCAGGGTATATAACAGGTAAGGTACAGGAATGTTTAGGCATGTTCGGCAGTACCAAATGGTTGGTTTGGTTGAGATAAACGTCACGGTCTAGGTCTAGGCAAAGTTGGTCGACAGATCAAGTCAAGGACCCTAATCATGCTAAAACACAAACAGGTGAGCTCGATTGAACAAAAAAATTACATGATGGGTGGATTAAAGTGTATGTTGTTGATGTTGGGTAAGGTATTGAAGTGGTACGGCCTTGGGTCGGGCCAAGTTGTTGGGTTGCGGCCTTGGGGTGGGCCAAATGGTTGGGGTGAGGCCTTGGATCGGGCCGGATGGGTAGGGTGAGGCCTGAGGCCGGGCCGATGGGTAGGGTGAGGCCTTGGGTCGGGCCGGATGGGTAGGGTGAGGCCTTGGGTCAGGCCGGATGGGTAGGTTACGGGAATCTATAGCGACCGATGTCGGTCGCTAAGCAACCGGCATCGGTCACAAAATTTTGGAAAAGGCGGGCGTTGTGGGTGGCCGGTGTCGGTCGGTCGTGGACCGGCGTCGGTGGAAAGGGGACCGCGGTCGGTTATGGGTGACCGGTACCGGTCCTTAGTGATTTTTAGCTATTTTTGTTGGTTTAGGTTATGTTGTTGTTTTTGGGTTTTGGGTGGTGATTTGGGTATGGTAGGGGATGGTCGAGCTAACCTTGGGAGACCCCATGTCTCCTAAGTGCTGCCTACATAGCCCATTACACAAAGCAAGGAAGGGCCTCAGACCGATGTAGTTCTCCCTTAGGAGCAGGGAGAGGTGAATTCAGGCAATTTGGTTGTGGTTAGGCAATTTTGTTGGTTAGTAAAAATTTGATGTTGGTAGGGTAATGTTGTTGGTGTAGGTATGGGTGAAGCGAAAGTTAGCATACCCAAGTAGTAGGGAATCGTGTCCTGATTAAGGGCAACACACAATCCTAGAGCTGAGCAAAAGAGGCAAGAGTGTCCCGTAATTGAGAAGAGCTAAACAAACCACATATTAATGTAGGATGAGCTTGAATCCCTAGGTACCTTGCATAGGCGAGAAGTCGACAGGTGAAAAGAGTGGTATAATCACAATATATCGGATATACGTCACGTCCCTTGAGTTTTGGTGCTTTGACAAATGGTGAGGTGAGGTGGTTGATGTGGGCGAGGGTGCAGAGAACTTATTATAAGATGATGATTCTGACAAAAGAAAACCAAACCTAAATAGACAAGTCCATGACTCAAAAGTGCTTTGAAGTATTGCTTTTATTTTTATTTTTCTGGATATAGACTGATCGATGCGGGAAGTCTACATGGGATATGTATTTTGTTGTTCTTGAGGTCTTCACGAAGCTGATCAATGCGAGAAGCTTCTGATAAGGCTGACTGTGTATAGCTGTCCTTGGGAGCAAATCTATTTATAATAGCAGATGCAAGTGTTTATGTATAAAATGTCCTTCTGGGAGCAGTCTATATATAATAAGAGCAATAGTTTGGCATATAGCTGTCCTTCAAGGGAGCAGTCTATTGTATAAGTTAGAGGTCTAGATGTCCGTTGGGCATGAAGCATCTAGTTTTTTGTAAGAAGTTTGACTCAAGAAAATCCCATAAGTGTGTAATTAAGAATGTGTCATTTTGATACTTTGAAGTCATGGACTAGACTAAAAAGGGGAAGGCATCTTTTAAGGGGAGGTGATAATCAAACCATGTGAGCTTGATTGGATTTTGAGATGTAAGAAACAAAGTGTATGCGGTGGTAAATGAGCTCAAGGGATGAGTGTAAGGTAGATAAGCAGCGGTGATATAACACTAATTTCAACAGTAGAATGGTCAAAGATGCAAGGCATTAAGGGGCTCAGGCTCAGGTTTACCATTAAGCGAAGCTAAATGATAAGTGCCTGATCCGTAAGTGTGAGTGATAATGTAAGGCCCAATCCAATTAGGAGAAAATTTTCCACGTTTACTCTTTTCTAGTTTGGTTACATGTTGATTCTCTTTGAGGACAAGATCACCAACCTTAAAAGTACGCTCATGAAGCCGTTTATCATAAGCACGCTTGATGCATTTTTGGTAGATTTGAAGGTGATCAAGAGCCGTAAGACGACGCTCGTCAAGAAGCTCTAATTGGGCTAACCGCTCTTGGCGGAAATCATCGTTGGTGAGAATATCCTGAAGAGATATTCTGAGGGAGGGTATTTGTACTTCGAGAGGCAAGACAACCTCGGTACCATATACCAAAGAAAATGGTGTGGCATTAGTGGAGGTACGAATGCTAGTATGATAAGCCCAAAGGGCAAAGGGAATGTGATCATGCCAGTTTCTTCCGGACTCATTGACAACTTTCATGAGGATTTTGGTTAGGGTTTATTAGAAGATTCACTTTCACCATTGGCTGCGGATAGTAAGGTGATGAGAAACTAAGTTTGATACCAAATTTGTCACAAAGGTCTTGTAACAACTTATTTTTAAAAGATTTACCATTATCTGTTATTAGGCGATGAGGAATACCAAAACGACAGATAATGTGATGGTTAACGAATTCGACAATTTTTTCTTTTTTAGTTGAAATGAGTGGAATAGCCTCCACCCATTTTGTGTAATATTCGGTTGTTTGTGATAATCCATCGGTGACGTTGTGAAGAAGTCGGGTGGATCTCACCAATAAGGTCTAAACCCCATTGTGAGAAAGGCCAAAGATCTCGTGCGACCTGTAGCGGATGGCTAGGAGTATGTTGAAGGTTGGCATGTTGTTGACACATAACACAACGCTTAACATATTCGTAGCAGTCATTGTTAAGAGTAGGCCAATAATAACCTAGGTGAAGGATTCGTTTAGCCACGGCAAGGCCACTAAAATGTCCACCACAAATGCCGTCATGGACTTGTTGGATGGTATAGGTGACCTCCGCGCCGGTTAGACAGCGAAGGAGGATGCCATCAAAGCCACGTTTATAGAGGAGTCCCCCCATGACAACATAACGAGAAACACCTTTAAGAAAAGCACGTTTGCCGTTACTAGTAAGGTCAAGTGGGAGAACAGAGGTTGTGAGGTAGTCGTGAAATTGGTGGTACCAGGTATCCTGCGAATTAGTAGACACAGTATTTATCATACAAACTACCGGGGCTGAGTAGGATGGGGCAAAAAGTTGTTGGACCAAGACGAATATGTCAGAGTCAGTTGGTGCGGTAGGAATTTGCGAGGCTAAGCAAGCCATAGTATCCGCAAATTTGTTAGTGGAGTGGGGAATGGTTTGGATAGAATAACGAGTAAATGAGGTCAAAAGTGAATCCACGTAATGTTTGTACTTTTGAAGTTCCTCATTCTTACGTTGGTAGATTCCCATAACTTGATTGACTACCAATTGAGAGTCGCCAAAAATATTAATAGATTTGACACCTAAGTGTAATGCAACCTGGAGACCCAAAACAAGGGCCTCGTATTCCGCTATATTATTAGTGCAGGGGAAATCAAGCCGGAATGAAAGAGGCATAGGTTCAGCATCAAGAGGGATGAGAACAACGCCGGCTCCTCCGCTATGCTGGCATTTAGATCCATCGAAGAAGAGGGTCATTTGATACGACTCTTCCCTAAGTGAAAGAGTGGCGATGAGTTCGTCAGGGAAATTAAAATTGGTGAATTGTTCCCCAGGTAAAGGGGCCTCCGCCAGTTGGTCTGCAATAGTTTGTCCTTTGATTGACTTCTGTTGTACAAACTCAAGGTCGAGGTCGGTGAGGAGCATAAGCCATCGGGTGATGCATTGGTTTAGATGTGGTTTAGCATACATATAATGAATGGGGTCCGTGTTGGTGATGACAAAAGTTTTGTGATTCAGGAGGTAATGTCGGAGTTTGGTGGCTACGAATGATAGGGCTAGGCACAATTTTTCTACATGTGTATACCTAGTCTCGTAATCCACGAGAGTACGACTTATATAATAAACGGCTTGTTCTCGACGTGCTGAGTCCCGATGTGCGAGCATAGCTCCTATAGCATGGTCAGTGGCAGAAAGGTAAAGGTAGAAAGGATGATCATCCTGAGGTGGAATAAGCACGGGTGGTTGCAAGAGATAGGATTTAAGAGCTTCAAAGGCTTGGTGACACTCTTCACTCCATTGAAAGGCAATGTCCTTTTTAAGAAGGTGATGAAAAGGGTGACATCGATCCGAGAGTTGGGAGATGAAACGCCGGATGGATTGAAGTTTACCCTGCAAACTACGCAATTGTTTGAGGTTTTTGGGTGGGGGCATTTCTAGGATAGCTTTGACTTTAGATGGATCGACCTCAATGCCACGCAAAGAGACGATAAAGCCAAGAAGTTTTCCTGAAAGAACACCAAAGACACATTTCTTTGGTTGAAGCCGAAATATTGCAACAAAGTGATCGAAAATAATGGTTAAAACATCGAGATGTTCACCGCGATGATTAGATTTCCCAAGAAGATCATCGACATAATCCTCAAGGATAGTGTGCATAATGTCATGAAAATGTAAGTCATAGCCCGCCGATAGGTAGCACCAAAGCATTCTTAAGGCCAAATGGCATGACACGATAATGAAGGTTCCCAAGGAGTTATGAAAGCGCTTTTATGTTGATCGGCCGGGGCTACCAAAATTTGATTGTATCCCGAAAAGCCATCCATGAGAGAAAGCATTTCATGGCCCGCAGTGAGATCAACAAGTTGATCAATACTTGGGAGGGGGAAGTCATCCTTGGGGCAAGCGAGGTTAAGGTCTCAGAAATCCGTGCATATCCAAAGTCCCCCCGTCGCTTTAGTGACAGGTACGATGTTAGAAATCCATTGAGGATAGTCAATAGGCAAGATGAAGGAAACAAAAAGAAGTCGTTGAAGCTCTTCTTTGACTAAGAGGGTGATGCGTGGATGCATCTTTCTCAGTTTTTGTTTGACTGGTTTGGAATCGGGGTTTAGGGTGATGTTATGGACGGCAATGGTAGGATCAATTCCTGGCATGTCAGTGTAGGACCAAGCGAAAGCTTGGTTGCGGGTACGGAGAAAGGTAGTAAAGGCGGCTTGTTCTGATGTGTTAAGGGATTGTCCGATCTTCACAATGTGAGGATCTTCTTCTGTGTGGATGTTGATTTCTATAGTTGACTCATTCAACATGGTTTGAGTTTCAGACGGTAAGGCGCGTTGAATATAGGAGTCGTCCGCCCCAAGGTAAGTGAGGATGGAGTCGTCATCCTGGACACTCAACAACATTAATCGAAGGCGAATCCTCTTCGATCATGTCTGGATACAGAAGGGGAAGAGAAGATGGATCCTCATTATCGCGTTGATAAGTGAGAGGACCTATGAAGATAGTATTTATGAAAAAAAAAAGTTAGGAGGGATAGATTCAGGGTCTATCAACTCTGTGGGTGATGATGGCAAAGTGGGTGATGATGGTTTGGTAGGGGTGACGTCGTCTTCTTCCATGATACAGCTGACACAAGGTGTCTCCTGTGTAGGTGTTTCAGGAAAACCGAGACCACTGCGATCATTGTGTTTGCGTGTAGTCACGGGAATGAGTGTATGTCGGCCTTGTTCGTAAAGACCAAAACCAAAGCCTTTCCAAGCACAGCGAGTCAAGAAGGTGAGGGCGAAACGACGATTTGTCAAATATTGAAAATCGGATTGGAAGGGAACCACACCAAGAGGAGGTTCAGGGGTAAGGGAGGATGTGTCAACACCCCCATACGTTAGGTTGGTGCGGCAATGGGGTGGTCCGTAAGAGATTACCTCCCCCACGTGACGGTCGTAGGTGGGATGTGCATGTAATTGTTCGTACTCCTGCGGGGTATGGAAAGAACTAACGTTATATAGGCGGTACTCCCCCAGTGTAAGGCGTTGAAAAACATCTACTAAGGGGTCGGAGGTTGGGATGTTATCTGCGGGAAAGGAAGTAATATTTGTAACAGCGGTTTCATTGGTTGAAGGTGTAGGTGTGTCGGAAGTAGATGTCTGGGTTGGATGAACGGGTGTCTTGACTGGTACAAGTACATCATTAGGGTGATACAACATATTGCAAGTTTTGAAGGGGGGAGGATCAGCTTTTACGGTGTAGGACTTCCCCTCGTACTCAAATTTTATACATCTATGTAAGGTGGAGGGAACGCATCCCATAGCCCGGATCCAAGGGTGGCCTAACAACATGTTGTATTGGAACTCTCCTTCAAGGACATAGAAGAGTTCGGGTAAAGTATGTGGTCCTACACGAATGTTAAGGATCACGGTGCCTAAAGTAGAAGTAATAGCATCATTGAATGATCGCAACATGATGGGGTTGGCACACATGCAACTAGAAGGGATATTCATTTGTTGGAAGGCTTTTGAAGAGATGATGTTTAGGCTAGCGCCCCCGTCAATCATAACACGACGTACCCGAATATCCCGAACGTCATCGCCGAGATGAAAAGAGCAGTCGGGATCTTCACACCAAAGTCGATAATTTCATCTTCGGAGAAAATGAAGAGCTTCTTCATACGAGAGGCAGTGGTTGGGGAGATAGATTGTTTGGTGAGCGAAGCAACATGATTGGGTGTTAGAATAGAGGTAACAGGCAAGGTTTCATTAGGTAAAACCTCTATCCCTTGAAGGATCTCAACGAGAGCTTGTCGATGAGATTCAGAAGTCTGAATGAGATCATACAATGTCATTTTTACAGGTGATTGGTGAAGCTATTTGATCATAGTTCGATGGGCAATGCCATTAGAGACGGGATAGGTGGGTCTGCGAATAACCACTTTAGGTGGTGGTGCAATCGGGATGGTGGACGGAGAAAGAGATGCCGCAGGCGTGTTTTCTTTCGCTTTCCCATTGTTTTTCTGCCCTCGAGTAGCAACACTAATCATATTGATCTCGTGAATACGAGAGGAGGAAGATGGTAGGGATAGGTCATGGTTTTCGAGAGGTGGGGCTGTAATAATGATAGATCTTGGTGAGGCGGGGACAGATGGTATAGGAGAGGGAATTGAAGCTAAAGGTCTCTCTCTTCGTAAATTGTCTTTCTTAACTTTTCTGTCTGAGAGAGGTGACGAATGAAGTATGGCTTTCAACACTTTGCATCCCTCTACGTCATGTCCTGGTGTGCGGTGGTAAGCGCAGATTTTAGACTCATCGTAACCTATAGGTCGAGGTTTAGATGGATCATAAGGTCTAAGTGGGGGTAGGGAAATGGTCGCATTCTCCACCAACATAGCAAGGATTTTGGCGTAAGACCCTTTGAGTGGGTCAAAGTCAGAGGAAAATGAGGCTATTGACTGGGTCGATTCTGGTGATGACGTGGTGTGGTTGGTTTGTATGGGGGGTGGTTTAGCCAAGGAGTTTTGGTAATGGGTTTTAACTAACCATGGTTTCTTTGACGTAGAGGCTATGTTTAGCTGGTTGGATGATGAGGCCACAGATGATGTGGTATCAGAAAACAACCACGGAGAAATAGGAGTGACAGAAAACAAATCTTTTGATGGTGGAATTTGTTTATGGTTGATAGGTGGACAGGATACGCGGGGTGACGGTGTTGCTATACCCTTGGATTTCTGTATGGGTGCAGAAGGCATAGGTCGCTTTAAAGAAAACGCAGGAGGTATGATATATTGATGTAAGGTAGAGGGATGGGGTCCCAATATGGAAGGTAGGTGTGACGATGATGGTTTTAGTTGTGATAGAGGCATAGGTTGAGGAGATTGAGTCTGTCTCCTAATGGGATGGATGGCTTTATTTTTAGATAAATCAAGCCGCTTAGGTGGGTGTGTTAGACTAGGTATGGGTAAGGTCCCAAGCGTAGGGGAAGATTTGGCTAAGTTAATAGAAGTGGATGAGGTATTTGGTAGAGATGAGGGGGGTGAAGATGAGGACATGGGCATTTTAAGCTTCTGTAAACACTTCGGGTATATGGTGGAGGCATCAGGATTGGTCATTTGCATTTGAGTAGAATATGGCGTACTCAAACGTTCCCATAGAACCTATCTATCTTCTGTGGAATGACAGTCCTCACGTGTGAATATGAACTTTTGTATGGAAGAAAGGTGGGTTGTGATTCCGGTCCACTGTGGGTGTGATACAAGGGTATATGAGGCACTGTATCAATGGGCGTTAAGAGGTCAACCGGTTGCTGAAAAGATTTAGGTGACGAAGGACTAATAGGTAGGAGAGTGTGTTTGAGAGGATCTGTCATGTTTAAAGAATGTGGTGATGTCGGTTCAAGAGGTTTCTCGTCTAAGGATGAGAAAAGAAGTGGCGAGCCTTCCTCTTGTACAACAAGAATGGTAGAAGGAGACGTTTGGGAAATAGATAAATTAGATAACATCCACTCACAGTCTTGCAAGGATGTGGTATAAGAAGGCTCATTTGTGAGAAGGGAACTCTGGGCAGCTAATTCCTTGATGGGTAAAGGAACGGAAAGGATTTCAGTTTGTCTTGATGGCGAGGAAGGGGGTTCGGTTTCCTGCGTTAGTGAAGAGGCTTGATTGAGAATTTGTTCGATAGAGGTCTTTGGTTGGGAATCGAAGACTGCATGGATCTCATGAACACTCTCCTCGGCTAAGATATCTTGGTTTAGATTACTGTTAGAAGAATGATTCGGGAATGGTTTGTTGAATATTTTCAAATTTCGGTTAGCAGGGGCGTTAGGATTATCAAGGGCTATATCCCCCGCATCAACCATTTCCTGCACTATGTTTTTCAACATCTTGCAGTTCTCATGACTGTGTCCCTTCACGCGGTGGAAGTTACAGAAGTCATTTTCTTTGTACCAGGAAGGTATGGCGCGAGAGTAGAATCAAACCCGAATGAGGTTTAACATGAGGTAAGGTAATGGCTCTGCTTTGAGCAATTTTTCCAATATCACACCATATGTTTCTCCCAAGGGAGTGTAGTTGATGGGTTCTGCTTTATACTTATAGGTGGTTTTTGGCGGGGTATTAAACGGTGGTTGGGATTTGACCATCACCACGTGCACGACCCCTTTTGATTTTGAAGCGGTCGATGGGTGAGGATTGGTGGTGTTAGGTTTGTTGGTGGAATCTTGGGTTCAAAAAGTGGGGTTTTTGTTACGCAACCGCAATTTCTCTTCCTCTAAGGCTCGAATCTCTAATTTTCGAGCCATAGTAAAGGCCTCGTCAAATGTATGGAAAGTTTGAATTTGGAGGGTAGGAGAGATGTGCTTAGCGCAGGCCCGCGTAAATAGTTCGATAAGTTCGGTTTGAGGCAAGGCATACGTAAGTTGGTTGATAAGGCCCGCCATCATCCAACGAAATCTGCGATAGATTCGTCTTCAAATTGTCGTATGGCATAGAGGTTTGGTGATAGATACTTTCTTGGAAATGTTAATGGAGAAATGATCCAAGAAAGATTGGCTAGCTTTGGTTAAAAGAGAAGATTGAGTCTTTGGGTTAAAGCAACTTACCACTCAAGGCGGGTCCCGATAAGGACATGGGAAAGGTGCGGAGTAGTAAAGCGTCATTGTGAGCAATCGAGATAGCAGGCATGTCTAAATGATCGCAAGTGTTGTTGAGGGTCCTCCTTACTTGTTAAAACGGGTAAATTTTGGTAATTCCCATTGAGGACGATATGAATGAAGGGGGACCGAAGGGTGGATAGGCTCCCGACAAACTTGCTCATATGTCAAGTGCTATGACTTCCCAAACAGAAGCCTCCGGGTTTTGCATTTTGTCCATCATTTGTTTAATTAAATCGGTAGTTGGATGAGATGATGGTGTGGTTGTGGTAAACAGAGGCAAATTGGGCCAAGGGCCACCGCTTTGACAATGGTGGGGTTAAATGTTGATAAGGTATGGAGGACGACTGTGTGTTGAGGCAACCGAATAGGGATGTCCTATATAAGTCATTGAGGTTATCGGATATGTATGTGGAAATGAAAAGGTGGGCGGAGCTTGAGAAGGAAAGCTCGTGTGGATAGGTGGCAGAGAGCAAGTCATGAACGGAACAGTCTGCAAGAGAGATGAGGTAGGAGTAGTCGGTGGTAATGACATGTTGGGCCCAAGATTAACCAAAGGAAAGCCAATCTGTGCCGTATGGACCCCTGAAGCTGCTGAGGTAGACGACGGGACTAAAGATGCGGAAGGCAAAGTGGAGTTATCAGGCGGAGAAGGGGCTAAATGAGCAGCTATACCGATAGGCATGCCAACAAGGAGTTGACCGTTGGGTGTACGGTCGAAGGCATGAGACAAATAGTGCTTGTACTGGCGCTAGGATTAGCATCAGAAATTTGGCAAATTCTTTATCTCCCACAGGAATTTTAGGAACCTCGCTGGTGTCCGTAGGATTCCCCACAGAATGTGAAGGGGGTGATTCAGGCAAAGGCAGAGCAAGCATGTGAAACCATGGCGGCAGCTTGCTTTTGAGTGATAACAACCATGGACGGAGTTTACGTAGGGGTTTCAATCATCGAACAAAAAGCAGACTCAGGCTGGTGAAATTGGTAGGTTCTTTGGTTTTGTCGAATTGGAAAAGACGAAAGAACGATATCGGTCCAATAGTAACCGATGTCGGTTATACTATATAGCCAACGCTCGGTCGATTAACCGATGTCGGTGTAATAAGACTGGTATAAGAAAATATAAGAAGCTGCTGATTTGCTCAGTATATTTATCAAATTGTTCTAAGGTAATCACAGAAGACAGTGTATAACAGAGAAAATAGAACTGAAAACAAACAAGATGCACACGCAAATCCAGAGACTAACCCTAGGGTTAATTTTAATTATTGTGGGCTTATGCCTTTAGACGCGGAATGATGTCAATCCTAAACAAAAGACTTAGGGGAAATGTCAAGTTGTTTTGGCTTATAAGGTTACCTCAATCGGGCGGAGGAATACCGCGGAAAAGGGGGGATGTTTTGAGCTGTTGTGTTAATTGTGAAGTGATTCGGTATGTGTTGTGCAGTGAAAGTAAGATTAATTTCCTGTCAATACCATGGAAATCACCCCCACGTGTACGACCTGTTACTTAGTCTATGTTCACTAGAATCGAAATGAAAGAAAAGAATGTAATGCGCGTGTTTTAAACCCAAATCGAAAATGATATTCGATGAAGCAAATGAGATGACTTTCACTAATGCGAAACTAGGAAAGCAAGACAAATTCTTCACTAAATATAACAAAAACACCAACAGCAAGTATGCTTCCTAAAATGAAAGCAAGCAAGAAAGCGAAACCTGAAATGGGTCCCACCAAAGTGCAAGCAAAATGTTTCACACGGAATGTTTCACTCTGCAGAGAATAGACTTGCTTCTATCCTATCATTCCTTTGAGAAATAGATAAGGGTTAGGGCTAGGAGGAATACCTATAGAATGTTGAGATGGTGTGCGCGTACCTCAGAGAAAGTTCGGATCGATTGCGAAGAACTCCTTTTTGTCTTAGAAGGACTACTTGCCCCTGATGTAGATGCAAGTTTCAGGACTGTGATGATGAAGACAGGACCCAAGTTGGATGCAGTTTCCTCTTCTGATGCTCGGATGAGTGTTACTGGGCTCTGGTTATTCAGTTGCAGTCTTGGGCTTGATGTCCTTCTCTGCAATCTCTTCTTGTTTCTTCACTTGTCTCTGCTCGGCCAAGCAAAATCTGGATTCTCTCGATGATTTCTCCTTCTCCCGATCAAATGAAAATCCGATCCTTGTTTTTGGTTGGAAGTGGTCATTTACGGGGAACCGATGGTGGTTACGCAACCGACGGTGGTCGAGTAGGAACTGGTATCGGTCCGGTCAAAGCGGGCTATTTTTGGTAAAATAGCCAGCTTTCCCTCCTTTTCTTCCGAGGGATTGGTAGCGGGCTTGGTCAAGTCATTATGAAGTTGGTTTTAGGTGCGGATGAGGAGTAATTAGTCATAGGTGTGGAATTGGACCAAGTTATAGGTCTTAATTAGGTTAGTTTAGGGTTAAGACTAGGTCATGATGAGGTGGCGACATGAGGTGGCAGGTATGGTGATGTGGATTTATTAATTATAAGGTAATTAATAAATAATTGTGTAAGGTTTAGGTGGTGAGGTTAGGTTGCGAAATGCGATGCGGGTCACAAGGGGTCGTAAGACACAAATTTGGTGTCTACAGCGGGCTTGCGGGGGATTTTGAGAAAAAGTGAATTTCGTGGCTGCGAGCTACGAGAGTTTTTTGAGAATTTTGAATTTTCTTTGCAAAAGGTACAAAAGTGAATTTCAGGCCCACAGACCCGTTTTGCAAAATTGGTTTTTGCCATTTTTGTACGGATCCGATTTAAATGTTCAAATGGACATAACTTTCGATCTAGTTCTCAAAACTCAACAAATTTGGCACCATTGGAAAGATATTGAGCTCCTCTATGCCATGAAGGCTTGAAAACCTAATTTCAAGAAGATTAGGTGGGTAAAAAATAGAAAATGTCTTCATGCCATTAATATACGATCTGATTGCTTCAACAACCGGATCAGATTTGATTTTATCTCGCCGATTATTCCTTCTTTAGCATGCAGAGGACATGGATCGGAGGGAAATAACATATTGTAGGCAGATTTGTAGGGGCATTGATGGTTGGTGGTTGAGATTTTAGAGCGAATCTGATTTTCTCCTTCTTTCTCTCTCATTCTTCTATATATTGTAAAGGAGGGGTATTTTCAAGTGGTTGTTCATCTTTTCTCTCCTGCCCCCCCCTCTCTCTCTTCCTTAGGGTAGAATGTTGAGTCTAAGACTTCCCTCATGGCTCTGTAATGGCATCTTCTTACCCCTTACCCACTGAAAATGTACCATGTAACTTTTGGAGCAATAAAATCTATTTTTTGATGCATCTATCCATCCTTGGCTCATTTTATTGTCTCTTCTTACCTCTCGTCATTATAGGGTATACTGTGCATACTCTGATGTTTATTGCAGGTTCTGGGAGTTGTGCTTAATGGGTCTTGAAGTGGTGTTCCATGTGACATTCATCTTTGGTTTGTGGTGCATCTTGTCCACCCCTTCCTCTACTCACCTCTCTCCACTTCAGGCAGTTTGGATCTGTGATCAGCCACTTCCTTTTCTGGTGTATCATCGCTTAGTGTAGGCTCTCTTTCACCCTCTCTCTCTCTCTCTTTGTGTGTCTCCTTAGAATGGTTAGATTGGGATTAGATAGGTTTTCCCGCACTAGAGTAACTAGTGGCGGGTAGTTTAGGAAGTAGGAACCAACCTTCTCTCGGAGGTCCAACTCAAGTTCGCATGTCCCACAACTTGAGAGTTTGTCCAATGTTGTGTAATCACACCAAATGCCCCACACAAACATGAGGCCATTCGGGGTCTTTGTGATTCCACACTAACAGATTTTGGTATGCCCAGTGGGATAATGAGGTTAGATCTTTAAAATCTTTCCGAGGTGTATCAGTATCAACAATAAATCTTAAGCCTTTATGCGACCGCACTAAGAGTTTTGCACGCCCGGTGGGATAGGTCTAAAGCACCTTACCACTTCATTTCATCAAGTTGGTGTGTTCTTGGTGATATTTAGCCTTCTGAGGCATATGAAAAACACATCTGGTGACTCCATCTGGTAAACAACCCATTCTCTAAAGTTGCGGACCTTCCTTCCATCCATTTTCCTTCCACATCTTTCATTTTCTCCCATTCCATGAAGTTGTGCAATCATGACTTCATTCCCCTCATGGAACTCACACTTGCAGCAACAGCAGTACACTCAGCCTCTAATGTATTTCTCAACTCCTCCAAATCAACACTATGATCAGATCCAAAACCATTATACTTACCCATATGAGCGGTGCCAAAACTAGTTTGGCCATAAAGCTTATCAAGAACAAGGGGATGCATAAAATGGTGGTAGTTATATGGAAAATGCTGATTTACACGAGAAGATTCAAGAAATGGAGGCACACATGGTACAATCAAGGGACACAGCTCAGATGAAAGCATTCAAAATTGGTTACAGGGCACCTTGTCAATGGGCCGACCCTATGCTAAGACATTACAACCCTAAGGAGAAGGTTGACTTCATGGTTGAAATGATCCCTTAACTTACACAGTGGATTGAGGATATTGAGGCGTATGAGAAAAGTGTAGGACAACCTTGTCAATGGGTAAGTCAATCACCAGCTCCTTGTCCTTCATTTTCTCCTTCTAAAGCTTTATCATTTCAACAGTGCCAAGAGTCAAGCCCCTCATTTGATGCCCCAAGTGTTGATTTTATTTCTCCATTTCCTTGTCTTACATCTCATTTTAATTTCTTTTCCCTTTTCCCTTCCAAATATAAGTCCCCTCCATAAGAAAAAAAATCAACACCTTCCCCTCCACCAAAAATAAAGAAAAAACTAGTTGAATCCCAACCTACCACTCCTCCTACTTTCCCAATTCCATGTTGGGAAGATACTCAAGAATCTAGTCAAGGAGAACAACAAGAAGAGGAACCCAATAGAGAAGAAACAATAGAAAATTTGAAGAGGTGGGTTTCTAGATTTGGGATTACAAATATCCCCTTGATGGTTAAGCCAACGAGAGGAGGTCAAGGTTGAAGAGCGGTGGTGGCTAAGGCTGAGTTTTCAATAGAAGAAGAACAAGAACAGGAAGGAGAAGATCAGCAGTCCATATGCTCTAAATGCAAAGTGTCCATAATAGTATTTTGTCTAAAGAGGATGCTGATCTGATCAAGCCGCACAACCAATTTAGGAGGAAGAACAACCACTCCAAGTCCCATTGAAAAGGAGCAGCGAGTTGGAGGAGATTAAATCGAGTTGAGGTCACTTAATGAAGAAAGCATTATTGAAATTTTTTTGCTTTGATTCAAAGGGCCTAATTTAGTTGATGAATCCATGACAGAGGAGGGCCATATAGTTCGGAGGCTTGAAGTGTGGAGCGAGCCACGAGAAGAACCTTTAGTTCTTCCTCCCACCTCATCCATTTCAAACTCTAATGTTGAAGAAGAGTTTAAGATTTCAAAATTCATGTTTGAAGATGAGGGGAACCATGGTGAGCCGATTGTAGACTGGGAGGACACCATGGAAAAGGTCAAGCATATGTAGCAGACAATAAGGAGGCGATTACCTATTTGACTTAGAGGATTGATTTGATGGAGAGGATCCCAAGGAGATCACATCATTTTATCCTCCATCATACACCTTCCAAGAATATGATCCTGTTGCCATGAAGGTGAGCATTTAAAGACAACATCCCTTATTTCACAATGGCTCTCTGGAACCAAGGTTGGAAGATATGGATCTTCCATGTTCTCCTCGTGCAAAGGAAGGAAAAGAGCAAGATAATTTCATCATCCCTCTCACACCATCCATCCAAGAAGGTCAGCAAGAAGACTCCACTCTTGGAGTTGAAGTTCGAGAGCAAAGAACACATCCAAAAGATTAGACCATGCCCTATCAGGTACTTGGATTCATTTGAGCCAAGGGACAAGCCAAAACTAGTCATGCTTGCTTCTAAGCATGAGGATGAGCATTAAAGTACCAAGGATCAGCTGCAATTCCTCTTTAATCCAAATACATAGCAACTAAAAGAGGTATTTGTCTTGTTTCCAGTTGACACCTTGATGATTTGGGTGGAGGAATGACTTATAGCCAATTTTTCACTCATACAAGCAGCCATATTCAGTGTCAAATCATTTGCATGGCTGCCCCTTTTGAGAAAGGGAAGCTACTTCTCCCTACTAAGTTGTAGGATTTGTTTGAGTCCCTTTTCTCTTTGGTTAGTGAGTAGGGGTAAATTTTCTTTTCGAGAAAACAAGTGCCTTGCACACTCTGCATATCTCACTTGAGATATGTATGATTTTCAATTTTGTACCTAGCATGTTGTTGTGTTTTGTTGCTCCAAGGTTGTATTATGTACGGCATCCAGTGTCATCCCTAAGGTGAATATTGTAATGGCTCAGAACACGTGAAATCCCTGGTCAAACAATTCTCTACTCTCAAAGCCTCATTTCCAAGATTTTCTTATGAAATTAAGAGTACGAGATAGCGGGGCGAGCTCGGGATCACTAAGTACAAGCATTAAACTCAAGTTTCAGAGATAGGGTCAATACCAGGCTCTCATTCATGAATCCATGCCCAATGGATGCAACGAGGCTACTGGTCTCTTCATCTAGCAGGAAGATGTCCCCATGAGTCACTAAACTGTTATCCAATTTTACCCCTCAGGGAAAAATTTGTCAAACATGACCATGCATAAGAGAAAATCAAAGGCAGTTCGATCGTGCGAGTCCACGCCTTCGAGATCCAAAACAAGGGCGGTCGTTTCGACGAAATGAAGAACATGGCTAGAAAATGGAGCCAAATAATAACTTGAGGAGATCGAGTTTAAAAGGAGAAAACAACGTCAAGAAGATTAGAGTGTACAAAAAAATGGCATTGGAAGGCGAGTCCAATCGGGCATGAATCGGCTAAGTATACTGAGCTCAGCGGAAGTCTCCACGTGTCCAAACAAAGGCTCCTTCAAGGGGTAGATCCAAATACGGAGACTCAAATGAGCACCAAAACTCCACTTGGTCAAGACTAAAAGGGGACATAACGGCCCTAAATCAAATAAGTATGGAAGAGTCGGTGGAGGCCTCCACGTGTTTCTTTGGCACAACTTCAAAAGCACGAACTAAAAGATAGTCCTAAATGAGCTCAAAGCTTCCATGTGTCCCAGGTCAAAGATGGGTCTCATCAGCCGTTGAAAAGTCACAGGTCGGCGGAGGGTGCCACATGCCTCATCGGTGCAACTCTAAGGATTGAATCCAAAACGAAGACCTCAAATGAGCATGGGCCCTCCACGCATTTGAAGTCTTAATAGGTACGGAGCCAAAGGAAGCCTCCACATGTCCCTACGATGCACCTTCAATGGTCGAAGCCAAGGTGATTCCCTACATGAGCACCAACATGCCACGTGTCCTAGGTCCGAAAAGGGAGAATTGACCATTGAAAAGTCTAAACAAAGCGACAGAGCTAGCGGAAGAAGCCACGTGTCTCTTCGGCACTCTTTCAAGAGGTGAATCCAAAATGAGTCCCCAAATGCGTGCCCCCTCCATGTGGCCATGTTTGGTCAAAGCGGGCTGGCGAACCCTAGGAGGAATTTTTTCCAAACAAGTAAGTTGTAGGTGACGGCATGGCGGGAGTTATTTTGACATTTTCCCTTTCTCACCCAAAAGGCACAAGTTACATTGTAGGCTCGTGAGCCTGAGAAGGATTTCTTCGCTAAGTGGAAAAAGTAGGCTGGTGGGCCCGATGACGACAAATGAAAATGAGAAGGTTGCGGGCTTGTGGGGAATTTTGAGCGAAAGTGAATTTCTGGCCCTGCGAGTTGTGGGAGTTTTTGAGAATTTTGAGTTTTCTTTGAAAAAGGCACAAAAGTGAATTTCGTGCTGCGGACCCATTTTGTAAAATTGGTTTTCTGCCATTTTTGTACGGATCTGATTAAAATGTTCAAATGGACATAAATTTCAATCCATTCTCAAAACTCAATAAATTTGGCAATGTCGAAAAGATCTTGACCTCCTCTATGCCATAGAGAGCTCGAAACCCTAATTTTGAGAAGGTTAGGTGGGTAAAAAATAGCAAATCGTCTTCATGTCATTAATATATGATCCGATTGCTTCAACAACTGGATCAGATTTGATTTGATCCACCATTCTTCCTTCTTCAACACACCAAGTAGACATGGAGTGGCGCGAATGACCATTTGTAGGAGGATTTATAGGGCCATTGATGGTTGGTGGTTGAACTTATAGGGGAAACTCGATTTTCTCCTTCTTTCTCTCTTATTCTTCTATATATTGTAAAGGAGGGGCATTTTCAAATGGTTGTTCATCTTTTCTCTCCTGCCCCCTCTCTCTTTCTTCCTTAGGGTAGAATGCTTGGAGTCTAAGCCTTCCCTCATGGCTCTGTAATGGCATCTTCTTGCCCCTTTCCCACTGATGATGTACCATGTAACTTTTGGAGCAATAGAATCTATTTCGTGATGCATCTTTCCATCCTTGGCTCATTTTACTATCTCTTCTTACCTCTCATCATTGTAGGGTATACTGTGCATACTTTGATGTTTATTGTAGGTTCTGGGAGCTGTGCTTAATGGGTCTTGAAGTGGTGTTCTATGTGACATTCATCTTTGGTTTGTGGTGCATCTTGTCCACCCCTTCCTCTGCTCACCTCTCTCCACTTCAGGTAGTTTGGATATGTGATCAGCCACTTCCTTTTCTGGTGTATCACCACTTAGTGTAGGCTCTCTTTCACCCTCTCTCTCTCCTGTCTCCTTGGAATGGTTAGATTAGGATTAGATAGGTTTTCTGCACTAGAGTAACTAGTGGCAGGTAGTTTAGGAAGTAGGAACCAACCTTCTCTGAGGTCCAACTCAAGTTCGCAAGTCCCATAGCTTGAGAGTTGGTCCAATGTTGTGTAATCACACCGAATGCCCCACTCAAACATGAGGCCATTTGGGGGTGTTGTGATTCTGCACTAACAATTTTGGCACGCCCAGTGGGATAGGTTTGAAGCACCTTACCACTTCATTTCATCAAGTTGGTGTGTTCTTGGTGAGATCCAACCTTCTGAGGCACATGAAAAACATATCTAGCGACTCCATCTAGTCAACAACCCACTCTCTAAAGTTACGGACCTTCCTTCCATCCATTTTCATCCATTTTCCTTCCACATCTTTCATTTTATCCCATTCCATGAAGTTGTGGAATCACGACTTCATTCCCCTCATGGAACTCACACTTACAGCAACAACAATACACTCAGCCTCCAATGTATTTCCCAAATCCTCCAGAACAACACTATGATCAGATCTAGAACCATTATGCTTACCCATATGAGCAGTGCCAAAACCAGTTTGGCCATGGAGCTTATCAAGAATAAGGGGATGCATACAATGGTGGTAGCTATATGGAAAATGTTGATTTGTAGGAGAAGATTCAAGAAATGGAGGCACACATAGTATAATCAAGGGGAACCACTTAGATGAAAGCATTTAGAATTGGCTACAAGGCACCTTGTCAATGGGCTGACCCTATGCCAAGACATTACAACCCTAAGGAGAAGGTTGAATTCATGGTTGAAATGTTCCCTCAACTTGCACAGTGGATTAAGGATATTGAGGTGTATGAGAAAAGTGCGGGACAACCTTATCAATGGGTAATTCAGGTCACCAACTCCTTGTCCTTTATTTTCTCCTTCTCAAGCTTTATCAATTCAGTGAGTGCCAAGAGTCAAGCCCCTCATTTGATGCCCCAAGTGTTGATTTTGTTTTTCCATCTCTTAGTATTCCATCTCATTTTAATTTATCTACCCTTTTACCTTCCAATATAAGTCCCTACACAAGAACCAAAAGTAACACCTTCCCATCCACCACAAATAAAGAAAAAAGCTGGTTGAATCCCAGCCTACCACTCCTCCTACTTTCCCAAGTCCATGTTGGGAAGATACTCAAGAATCTAGTAAAGGAGAATAACAAGAAGAGGAACCCAACAGAGAAGAAATGATAGAAAATATGAAGAGTTGGGTTGCCAGATTTGGGATTACAAAGATACCCTTGATGGTTAAGCCAATAGAGGAGGTCAAGGTTGGAGATCCGGTGGTGGCTAAGGCCAAGTTTGCGATAGAAGAAGAACAAGAACAAGAAGGAGAAGATCAAAAGTCCATATGCTCGAATGCGATGTATCAGTAATGGCACTTTGTCTAAAGAGGATGCTTTGATCTGATCCAAGTTGTACAAAATGCTTAAGGAGGAAGAACAACCAGCTTCAAGTCCCATTGAAAAGTAGCATTTGGAGGAGATTAAATCGAGTTGGGGCCCCTTAATGAAGAAAAAATTATTGAATTTTTTTTCTTTCATTCGAAGAGCTTGATTTGGTTGATGAATCCATAACAGAGGAGGGCCATACGGTTCTAGAGGCTTCAAGTGTGGAGCGAGGCCACGAAAGAACCTTCAATTCTTCCTCCCAGCTCACACCTTTCAAACTTTAATGTCAAAGAAGAGTTTGAGCTTTCAAAATTCATGTTTGAAGATGAGGGGAACCATGGTGAGCTAGTTGCAGATTGGGAGGATACCATAGAAGAGGTCAAGCACATGCAACAAAACAACAAGGAGGTAGATTACATCGACTTAGAGGATTGCTTTGATGGAGAGGATCCCAAGGAGATCACATCATTTTCTCCTCCACCATCCACATTCCAAGCACATGAGCCTACTTCCATGAAGGTGAGCATTCAAGGACAACAACCTACATTTCACAATGGCTCTGGAACAAAGGTTGGAAGATATGGATCTTCCATGTTCTCCTCGGGTAGAGGAAGGAAAAGAGCAAGAGAATGTCATCATCCCTCTCACACCATCCATCCAAGAAGATTAACAAGAAGACTTTGTTATCCCAAATTTCCCCCAAAAATTTTGGTCAAAACAAGCCTTACACATAAAGAAAACATGAAGGGAAATGATCGGACCCACGCGCTCGAGTTCTAGAACCAAGCAAAGTGAAAACAGAGGCCCGAGAAAGTAAAATTTGACCCTGCACAAGAAGAAATAGAAGAAACAGTTCTTCTAAACATTTCCATATCTTAAATCTATTTAAAGGGTCGAGGGAGGACTCAACAATGGAATTGCAGGGTTAGAGAAGAAGGGGTAGTGCCACAAGAGGCCGGGAGCAAGAAAGGAAAAACAGAAAGGATCCAAATTTTTCAGGCTCGAAAACAGTTCGGGAAAGAGTGTAAAACTGACTAAGTATGGAGAAGAAAGCGGAGGAAGCCACATGTCCTAATGGCGCTACTCCAAAGATGAATCCAAAGAGAGAGGCCCAAATAAGTGCCGCATCTCTCCACGTGTCCCGAGGCCGAGAATGGAGCGAGTGGTCAGTGGTCAAACAAAGTCAAAGCGCGATGGGGCAAGTCTCAAAAGTGGCTAAGTATGAATGTGCAAGCGGAGAGTGCCAGTGTCGGCATGATGCATTTCTAAGAGTTGGTCCAAAGATGAAGACCTAAATAAGCGTGGTGCCTCCATGTGTTATATCAAGAGGCGAGTTAGTTGAATAGTCAATGCATGAGCCAGCCGGACGGAGAGTGCCGCCAAGTGTCTTAATGATGGTGATTTAAGGGTCAAATAGAGAAAAGGTTTCCAAACGAGCATCCAGCTACCACGTGTCTCAAATCAAAAGGGTCCCCCATTTTTTCAAGTTGTTTTCCGCCCATTTGTGTGGATCCGATACAAACTTTGAAGGGGCATATCTTTCGACCTAGGGCTCGAAATATTGGGAATCTAACACCATTGGAAAGATCTCAACCTCGCCTCTATGCCATGGGGTCCAAAACTTTAATTCTTGGGAGGTTAAGTGGGAGAAAAATGGAGAAACATCTTCGAGCCTTTAATGTAGGATCCATCTGTCTCAACAACCAGATCGGATTCGATCTATTTCCACCGTTCCTCTTCTTTGAAGGCACCTTTGAATCAAGGATTCATGTAGTAAGGACGGATTCGGGGCAGATTTATAAGAAGCATTAACAGTAGTGGTTGAGCTTCAACCTACATTTCCCACTTATCTCTCTCTCTCTCTCTCTTTCTTCTCTCGATCGAATCTAGAAGTACGAGGAAAGATTCATTGTAAAGGGTTGTTGTTCATTCTTCTTCCCTACCCCCTCTCTCTCTTTCTTCTCAAAGTGTCGAATGTGGAGTTCAAACCTTCTCCACTATTTTGTAATGGTGTTTATTTTCCTCTTGCTCGTGAAATGGTGCCTTTGTGTAAATATGGAGCAATAAAAACATGTTTTTGTGATGCATTTGTCCATCATTTGCTCATTTTTTGGTTGTTTCTTCTTGCCTCTCATTGTTTCATGGCATCTTTTCATGTTTGAATGTCATTTGTTGGTTTTAGAGCTATGTTTTTAGATATTTTGGAACATTTTTGTGTGAATTCCATCTCTGGTCTATGATGCACTTGTCCATCCTCTCCATTGCTCACCTCTCTTTGTTTCCATGGCAGTTTTGATAGATGACCAACATTTTCCTTCTCTGACGTATCACCATTTTTGTGTAGGCTCTGTTTTTTCAAGTTTTCTTTCTCTCCTTGTCCCCTTGGAAGTTAGATTAGGATTAGATTAGCTTGCCTACACTAGAATAGCTTGTGGCAGGTATTTTAGGAAGAGGAACCAACCTTCTCTAGAGGATCATTCCCATTTGCAAGTCCCACAACTTGGGGAATGATCCAATGTTATGTAAATCACACCAAATGACCCTGCCTTAGAAAAGTAGATCCATAACTCATTGTGGGGTGCTGCACTTTTGCACTAATAGTTTTGGCACACCCAACGGAGAGTCAGAAGCACCTTACCACTTCACTTCATTAGGTTTGATGTGCTCTTGGTGAAGATTTCAGCCTTTGGAGGCACTTTCAAGCACATCTGGCAACTCCATCTAGTCAACAACCCATCCTCTGAGTTGCAAACTTGTTCTTTCCATCCATTTCCACTCATTTTCATCCATTTTCTTCTTCCATCTCTTTCATTTTCTCCCATATCATGAGGTTTTGTAATCATGACTTCATTCCCTTCATGGAACTCACACTTGTTACAACAACAAAGATGCGTTCCACCTCTAATGCTTTTCACAACTCCTCCAAATCAGCATTATGAGTAGATTCAAAATCACTATACCTATCCACAATAGCATTTCCAAAACCGGTTTGGCCATGAAGCTTATCAGGAATAGGAATATGCATATAATGACAACAACCAAATGGAAGATGTTGGTCTGCTGGAGAAGATCCAAAAAATGGAGGTTGGCATGGTCCAGTCAAGGGTATAGCACAAATGAAGGCATTCAAGATTGGTTTCAGGACCTTGTCTATGGGAAGGCCCTTTTCCAAGACACTACAACCCTTAAGAGAAGCTTGACTTCATGGTTGAAATGTTGCCCCAACTTGCACAATGGATTGAGGAGATAGAAGCATATGAGCAAAGTCTGAATCAACCTTGTCAATGGGTAAGTCATTCAACAGATCCTTGTCTTTATTTTTCTCCCTCTCAAGCTTTATCATTTCAGCAGAGGCAAGATTCAAGCCCCTCACTTGCTGCCCCAAGTGTTGATTTCATTTCTCCATCTCCTAGTCTTCCACCTCATCTCGAGTTCTTCTATCCTTTTCCCTTCCAAATAGTCATCCCTAAAAAAAAACAAGAAGTTACACCTCACTTCCCACCAAAAACAATTGCAAAGATGATTGAACCCCAACATGCCACTCCTCTTGCTTTCCCAAGACCATTACGGGAAGAGACTCAAGAATCCAGTCAAGGAGAACAATAAGAAGAGGAGACCAACATAAAAGAAATGAAA
Organism: Taxus wallichiana var. yunnanensis; assembly: GCA_018340775.1. Classification (NCBI taxonomy): domain Eukaryota; kingdom Viridiplantae; phylum Streptophyta; class Pinopsida; order Cupressales; family Taxaceae; genus Taxus; species Taxus wallichiana. The sequence goes on along the minus strand of CM031238.1, from coordinate 254,580,744 downwards.
GACAATCGAAGAGTTGGGCTTCCAAGTTTGGGTTTACAAAGATCCCCTTGATGGTCAAGCCAAACGAGGAGGTCAAGATTGAAGAACTAGTGGTGGTTGAGGCTGAGTTTGTAGTAGAAGAAGACCAAGAACAATTTGAGGAACAATCAGTCCCAAGCCCCATTGAAGTGGAGTAGTTGGGAGAGATCGGATCAGTGTTGAGGCCACTTAATGAAGAAGGCATCATTAAATATTTTTTTCTTTCATTTTAAGGGCCTGATTTGATTGATGAACCCATGATGGAAGAGGACCATGTAGTTCAAGAGGCTCTAAGTGTGGATCGGGCTACGGGGAACCTTCAATTATTCCTCCCACTTCATCCCCTTCAAGCTCTGATGTTGAAGAAGAGTTTGATCTCTCAAAATTCATGTTTAAGGAAGAGAGAAACCATGGTGAGCAAGTTGCAGATCAAGAGGACACCATGAAGGAGGTAGAGCACTTGCAATGAAGATAACAAGGAGGTAAACATGCATCGGACTTGAGAGATTACTTTGATGAAAAGGAGCCCATGGAGATTACATCATTTTCTCCTCCATCCATCTTCCACGTACATGAACTTGCTGCCATGAAGGAAAATATTCAAGTGCAAAATCCTGCACTCCATAATGGCCCTCTGGAACCAAGGTTGGAAGATATTGATCTTCCATGTTCTTCAAAAGAGGAGGAAGACAAAAGGGAAGAGGATGTCATCATCTCTCTCACGCCATTCATCCAAGAAGGTCCACAAGAAAAATCCATTCTTGGAGTTGAAAATTAGAACAAGGGGCACATTCAAAGGATCAAACCGTGCCCAATAAGGTACTTGGCTTCATTAGAGCCAATGGAGAAGCCAAAACTAGTCATGCCTACTTCACAGAATGAGGATGAGTACCAAGGTACCAAGGGTCACCATCAATACCTCCAAGAGTCCAATGCAAGGTCAGCTTGAAGAGGTATTTTCCATTAATGTTGATACCTTGATGATTTGGGTGGAGGACAGGCTTATAGCCAATTTTTCACTCATACAGGTAGCTATATTTAGTGTCAAATCATTTGCATGGCTGCCCCTCTTGAGAAAGGGAAGCTACTTCTCCCTGCCTGTGCAGGGGATTTGTTTAGCATTCTTTCTCTTTGGTTAGTGTAGGAGTAGGAGTAGACTTTGTTTTTCGGAAGAAGTGCTTATGCACACTTTGCATGTCTCACTTGAGGCATGTATGATTTGGTCTTTGTATATAAGTTTTGTCCATTTTTCTCGAGGGTGCATAAGGCCAGGCTCTTCAATATTCATGGCAAGAAGACTCATAGTGGTCTATAACAGTTGCTAGCTACAAAAGAAAACAAATGCAGAGCAAATAAAGTCGTTTCAAAACAATCCATTTTAGAGACAGATGAAATCCCCGAGAGTTAAAAAAATTTCTACTCTCGAAATTTCATTTTCAAGATTTCCTTATAAAAATTGAGAGTGCACACTCGGGGTTAGAAAAAACATATAAAGGCATACATTCAGGCTCACGGTGGCTCGGGATCAAGACTTCTAGGTTCGATTAGTTTCATGTTTATCAAGTAGACTCCATGCCTAATGGATGCAACAAATGCCATTGATCATTCATCTAGCGGTATATGTCCCTGTGAGTCGCCAAATTGTTATCCCAAATTTCCCCCTGGAAAGTTTGGTTAGAACAAGCCTTACACATAAAGAAAACATGAAGGGAAATGATTCAGACCCATGAGCTCGAGTTCCAGAACTAGGCAAAGTGAAAACAGAGGCTGAGAAAGTCAAATTCGACCCTACACAAGAAGAAATAGAAGAAACGGTTCTTCTGAACATTTCCATATCTTAAATTTATTTAAAGGGTCGAGGGAGGACTCAACAATGGAATTATAGGTCAGAGAAGAAGGGGCAGTGCCGCAAGAGAGGCTAGGAGCAAGAAAGGAAAAATGGAAAGGATCCAAAGTTTTTGGGCTTGAAAATAGTTTGGGAAAGAGTCTAAAATTGACTAAGTATGGAGAAGCAAGCGAGAGGAAGCCATGTGTCCTAACGGTGCTCCTCTAAAGAGAGAGGCCCAAACAAGTGCCGCATCTCCACATGTCTCGAGGCTAGAATGGAGGCAAGGTCAAGTGGTCAAACAAAGTCAAAGGTAGACGGGGTGGGTCTCAAAAGTGGCTAAGTGTGAATGTGTAAGTAGAGAGTGCCAAGTGTCAGCATGGCGCAATTCCAAGAGTTGGTCAAAATGTGGAGACCTAAATAAGTGTAGTGCCTCCACGTGTTATATCAAGAGGGGCAGAGTTAGTTGAATAGTCAATGCATGAGCCACGATGGCGGAGGTTGCCAAGTGTCTTAATGGCATTGATTTAAGGGTCAAATAGAGAAAAGGTTTCCAAACGAGCATCCAACGCCACGTGTCTCAATTCAAAAGGGGGCCCATTTTTTCAAGTTGTTTTCCCGCCCATTTGTGCGGATCGATACAAAATTCGAAGGGGCATATCTTTCAACCCAAGGCTCGAAATATTACAAATCTGACACCATTAGAAATATCTCAACCTCATCTACACCATGGGGGTATGAAACTTTAATTTTTGAGAGGTTAGGTGGGAGAAAAATGGAGAAACATCTTTGGGCCTTGAATGCACGGGATCCATCTGTCTCAACAACTAGATCGATTCGATCTGTTTCTGATGTTTCCTCTTGTTTCAAGATGTCGAATCAAGGATTCATGTAGTAAAGATGGATTCGGGGTATATTTATCGAAGCATTAATAGCGTGGTTGAGCTTTGACCTGCGTTTCCCACTTCTGTCTCTCTCTTTCTTCTCTCTGATCGAATCTATAAATACGAGGTCGGGATTCATTGTAAAGGGTTGTTCTTCATTCTTCTTCCCTACCCCCTCTCTCTTTCTTCTCCGGGTCGAATGTGGAGTTCAAACCTTCTCCTGCTTTGTAATGGTGTTTTTTTGGCTCTTTCCCGTGAAATGGTGCACTTTGTGTAAATCTGGAGCAATAAAAACGTGTTTTTGTGATGCATTTGTCCATCCTTTGCTCATTTTTGGTTGTTTCTTCTTTCCTCTCATTGTTGCAAGGCATCTATTCATGTTTGAATGTCATTTACGGAGTTTTAGAGCTGTGTTTTTAGGGATTTTGGAACATTTTTGTGTGAAGTCCATCTTTGGTCTATGATGCACTTGTCCATCCTCTCCATTGCTCACCTCTCTTTATTTCCATGGTAGTTTTGATAGATGATCAACATTTTCCTTCTCTGGCGTATCACCGTTTTAGTGTAGGATCTGTTTTTTCTAGTTTTCTTTCTCTCCTTGTCCCCTTGGAAGTTAGATTAGGATTAGATTAGCTTGCTGCACTGCTTGGAATAGATTGTGGCGGTAGTTTAGGAATAGGAACCAACCTTCTCTAGAGGATCATTCCCATTTGCAAGTCCCACAGCTTGGGGAATGATCTAATGTTATGAAAATCACAGCAAATGACCTTGCTTAGAAAATCAGATCCATAACTCATTTAGGGGTGCTGTGATTTTACACTAATAGATTCCACTCTTGGAGTTGAAGTTCAGAGCAATGGGCACATCCAAAAGATAAAACCATGCCCTATCGGTACTTGGCTTCATTGGAGCCAAGGGACAAGCCAAAACTAGTCATACTTGCTTCTAAGCATGAGGATGAGCATTAAAGTACAAAGGATCAGCTGCAATGCCTCTTCAATATAAATACAGCAAGTAAAAGAGGTATTTGTTTTGTTTCAGTTGGCACCTTGATGATTTGGGTAGAGGAAGGACTTATAGCCAATTTTTCACTCATACAAGTAGCCGTATTCATTGTCAAATCATTTGCATGGTTGCCCCTTTTGAGAAAGGGAAGCTACATCTCGCTACAAGTTACAGGATTTGTTTGAGTCCCTTTTCTCTTTGGTTATTGTAGGAGTAGGGGTAGCTTTGCTTTTAGCAAACAAGTGCCTTGCACACTCTGCATATCTCACTTGAGATATGTATGATTTTCAGTTTTGTACATAGCGTGTTGTTGAGTTTTGTTTCTCCGAGGTTGTATTATGGTACAATTCAGTATCTCCCCGGGGTGAATATTATAATAGTGGCTCAACAAAATGTGAAAGCCCCGTGTCAAATAGTTCACTACTCTTAGAACCTCATTTCCAAGATTTTCTTATAAAATTGAGAGTACAGACAGCGGGGAAGGCTCAAGATCACCAAGTGCAAGCGTCAGACTCAAGTTTCAGAGATAGGGTCAATACTAGGCTCTCATTCATGACTCCATGCCCAATGAATGCAATGAGGCTACTGGTCTCTTCATCTAGCGGGAAGATGCCCCGTGAGTTTGTTATCTGTAAAAGTTTACAAGGGCAATTTTCAGGAGTAACCATGCCAAAATTTTGTTTTGGTCCCCTGAAAAGGTCTATTAGCATTCAAAATGGCCTAAAATTTCCCTTCCAAAAATCAAGTTTTGAGAACTTAGCCATTTTCAGCCCTTTTTTGAAATGGGTGCAAAAGTTGTTGTGTGCACATCAAGAAAAGTGTGCCCCTTTGAAGATCCTTGGACACCCTAAAAGGCATGTCAACATGATAAGAGTTGCGCCCCTAAGGAACTAAGAGTTACATGTCAGCATCCTCAAACGTGAGCTAGGCATGAAAATTGATGTGTCGACACATAAAAATGTGCGCCTCCTTTTCCACTTGGCACTGAAAATGTCATGTTTACACTTTCTTAAGTGCACCCAAGGTGCTAAAATATTGGTGTCAACATCTTTCCATCTGCGCCAAGGCACACACTTTGCTTGCCATGTTGACACTTCACCAACCATGCCAAAGGCAGTTGGTGGCACAATAAATGCACATTTTTCTATATATAGGTGCACTCAACTGTCATTTTCCACGATTAAAAATCAAGAAAAGTCTTTCCTCTGTGCTTGTCAATTGTCCTCGTCGACCTCACATGTTGTTCCTCGAGCTTGTGGATCACACGTTTGTCCTTCGTCATTATATATATCACAGTAAGTGGCTTCGTCCATCTCATTGTTGTTTGTGGTTTTTATGTCGGGTTTGGTGATTAGGATTGTATGTTAATTACAATGAACCTAAAAAGAATTTAACAAACCAATCAGCCAGCTAAAAACCCCTCTTCCCCCTCCTTCCGGATCTAGAAATCTGAAAGCTCTGCTCAAAGAACTCCAACCCATTTTTCCTCTACTCCCTGCCTTGCTAGGATTTTCTTACTTACCACCAAAATCCAAACCAAAGGAGAGGAATCCTTACAATGAGCCAAGCATCCTTTTTCCTTTGGTGCATTGTCCTTTCGTGTTATTCTGAACCCCACAATCGCACTTTGAGGCGCACTGCACTTGTCCCTGTATGTGACATATTCTTAACCTGCGCCGGTATAAGCACAAATATCCTCAAGGTGTAGGCGCATCCCAATCAACATCAACATTTGATGTTGTGTTTCCCAAATCTGTGCCCTTTATAAACCCTTTGGTGCATTACGCTTCTCTACAACACATTCAAAAACCACGCCTTGGGCACACTATAAAACCATGTAACATTATCTATAGCAGCACCCATTTAGTAATTTTCCTAAAGCGTGCGATACATGATCCTTAACACCAACATTGCATGTTGTGTGTTGAAAACCCATGCCCCACACCTTTCTCTTTGGCGCTAAGAACTTTCGTGCAACACTCCTGAAAAGTGCGCCCCACTATAATTCTTTGTGCGACTTTCCCCTTTCAAAAATAACACATATTTTTTCATGTTGGCATCCTCAAAAGTGTGCCTAGCACTTGTTTAAGCCCCTACAGGCGTGTTATAAACCTGCGCCTTGCACCTTAAGACTTATAATTGCTCATTTTTCATTTTGAAAGATGTAACTATGGATAACATGACAGTTGACATGGCTCTCCTATGTTAGAACTCTCTGATTCTCCATGCATAACAACAACAACCACCCTCGAGCTCACATGTCTTCATCGAGCAAGAAGCCAACTAAGTCTACGGGAAAAGCTAAATTGACAGAGCATACAAATATTAGAGAGTTAGGATGCCCGACTCGCTTGTAGAATGCTCTCCCGACATCGAGACTCGAGCCGGGACACATAGACATGGATGACTTCGGGAAAGAACCACAAAGGTTATCGGTGGCCCATGGATGGACAAACTGGCAAGTAGTGGGCTACACTTTACAAAGAAGACTCCTAATAAGTGCTATCAATAACGAGTTCATCATGTTGGTGGCCCGTTGTTACAATAAAGACACAAGATGTGTTGAAGGTAAGGAGGGAAAGGTGATCATTAACATCACAGCTCGGCACTTCGAAGTCATGTTGGGCATTCCTCACCATAGCCAGTATGTGGCAATAAGTTAGGAAGAGTGCATAAAGACTTGGAACGACAATGAGAACAAGTGCATGCAGATGATGAACGAGGTTTACCTGAAGAACAAAAAGGTGGTGAGCAGATAGCCACAAATCATCCACCGCAGTGACTTCTTAGAGGAGCTAAGTGATACCATCACTTTCCTCAATAGAGTACTTGGGCTTCCTGATGCCCACTACTTTCACAAATGGATGCTCAGGTACTTAGAGACCATAAGCAAGAATGTGCCTGAGCAACATTTTGGCTGAGGAGACATTATCAGTGATACTATCTCGCAGCAACTCCAACATGTTTCAATGACTGGGAGGTTCTATATGAACTCCTATGTCGTATATGTCATTGCCTCAAGAGAGATAGTAGCCAGGATTGATTCAAAGTGGGGTATGGCCTCAGGTCAAGATATATGAGTACTACCGGGAGCTAAGGCTCGAGGCCAGTATAGCCCAGTTCAACAAGATCAATGATGCCTTCCTCTATGAGGTGATTTACCTAATGAGGCCGAACATGAGACATGGTCGGAATAGCATGAGTGTGGTCACCGCACGCCATGAAGATGTGGGGGCTTTGTTTACACAATTCCGCACCTTCACATATCTCAGAGCTTCCAACTTCCTGGGAGAACCAACAAGGTTTCCAAGGTATGCAGGGCCCAAGCTGATCCTTCTGGAGCTCTCAAGGTAGCTAATTACATATCATGAAAAATGTATGAAAAGGAAGAAGGGTGGAACTCCTTTCCCCCTCACAGTTGGTAGATACACCTGTACCTCATTGGGTAAAGCCCGGGAAATGTTTGCAGAGCTAGAATTGCTCAACCTGAAGCATGATTTCTGGCAAGACCAACCTTCAATGCGGAGTTGCTTCCCCAAGGTAAAGATCTGTCCCATCCATGTCCTAGAGATTGAGGAAATATGGATAGACGTGAACCATGAAGTTGAAATCAGGTGAAAGGATCACTCCCGGTAGTGGCTGACAGAGATCGTCCACTATGGAGTTTTCATCATCCCAAAATATTTCCAAGAAACTGATCAAGAAATTGATCAGGTTTACCTTGACACAGATGGGGATGATTGGCCATTTACAAGTATCGATAGGACCAAGGCACCCAAGACCATAGAAGAAAGGGTCCAACCCACGTTGCAATGCACCAAACATTGGTGCAAATGAAATGGTCTCATCTACCTTGGAGTGGATTTCACTACTTCCCCCTTAGGAAGAGCACCTCCAAGGCCAGATCACTTACCAAAGGGAAAAGGAAAGGATGAAGTTGGAGAGTCAAGCAAGCAGGAGAAAGCTCCTAATAGCCCTCCTTCTACCTCAAAGCAAATAGTGGACTTAGTGTCCCTAGGTAAAGAAGAAGTGATAGATATTCCAACAGACACATCCACTTAGGATGTTGTCACAACTACAACTGTGGAGATGACCACCATTCCCTCTTCTTCTCCCCCTCCTCCTTTCGCCACTTAGGTAACCACTCCTTTGGTTGTGTCTTCTCCTCCATCTTCTTCCCTTCCATCTCCCACCTCTTCCATATTTTCCTCCCTTGTGGATCTGTCACCTGGTATCACCTCTATCCAACTATAGATCCCTTCTGTCTCCATGTCCTTCTCTTCCCCTGTAGTGACTCCGGGCCCTGCGAGCACTAGTGCATTGAACTCTTTATCCATGCCACCACCAAGTGTTTCCACTTTCTTCCCCGTGTCCACTACGATTCTACCCCTTGTCCACTACTGATTCTTTACCCCTTTCACCCCCATTTCCTCTTCTTCTTCCGATCTTGATCCCCTAAGTCCTGGTTGGATCTCCATCCACCTGAGTCAACACAAGAGGAAGGTCCCCATTATAGCTATGGACTTCTCCATCATTCTGAAAAAGGGACCTAAGAAGAAAAAAGCATTAACTCGCTTCTCAAAAAGTGCCTCAGGAGAAAGGGTCATGGAGATAGCCTATCCATATCCCATAAAGAAGAAATAAGATTTGTCTCCTACAGACTTCACAATGACTCAAGTCACAATGGGTACTTCATTGAAAAGCCTACAATGAGAAGCCTTGTCGGCCTATTGATGCCCTCTTCAAGAAGCTACAAGAGGCCAAAGAGGAGAAGAGAGTGCTCAAAGAACAGAACAAACATCTCCTCCAAGCTTTGCAGAAGATGGGTAGAGCTCCTTCAGCAACTACTGCAGAACCTATTCAAGCTCCCAGCCAAGAAAAAATAGATGAATACATAAAGATTGCTGAATAAGGTACAACTGTGTCATCCTAGATTGAGAAGATCCTCCAAGATGGTTAGGTGATAATTGGTAGGTTCACGTTGCTGCAACAAGATATAACTCAAGGAAATAAAGAGCTACAAGCGATAGCAGAAGCTCCCTTTACGAGGAGTTGGATAACGCTAAGTTGCGGTAGGGAACATTCCGGACCATGGTCAATCGTTCGGATGACGACTGCATAAAGGTCGGCATTATCAATCACCTGCAGGCACATTATAAAGCTCTCACTGCTTTAGATTAGGTCGATCAAATGGAATTCATCTTGGAAAGAATCGATAAATTCAAGGAAGAAGCCTTGGATGCACTACACAACATGGAGAAAATAATTTCAAAGATGTCTCCTAGACTGCTCAGTGCATCTTATGAATTAAGAGAAGCAGATGACACGTTCCAACTCTTCAAGGGTATTGTCTCTCAAGGTCTAGCGCAAGAGGTCACTTTCGATCGAGAGTCCATCAACAACCTCTTAGCCTGCCGTGACTTTATAGGCTCTTTGATTGATGCAAACGAAGAGTACGCTGATTTTCCCGACAAGCTCAAAAATGAGAAAGAGACTTGTGAAGTGATTCACGACCATTTCAAAGGTCCTGATCAGTATCAACTTCAAAAGATAATCAACAAGTTCACATATTTTTGGCGCAGTGCCACATTGACTCTCCTGAGCCTCAGCTAGAAGCTAAATTTTAGCCAAGAGACGAAGATGAATAGCTTCCTCTGGGATGGATTTTCCATTTTTTGTAAAATATTTAAAAGCATGTTGGCACACGCGATGACATCATCCATGTTGCACCATGGGATGTTTCCATCCTAAAAATTACCCCAAAATCAACATTTGACTTTTAGATATTTTGTAAATAAGTGGTTGGCTTCTTTTTATCTTCTTCCTCCTCCTCCTTCTATAAATACTGGAATACTTGTTGTATTCCAGGTGGACATTTTGTATGAAAAATAGAAGTGAGGAGAGAAAGACTTTGTACTTTCTTGTAATATAAGAAAATATTAATACATACATTGAGACTTTGTGCTAAAATTATGTGTTATGTGCATTATGTCTCTCTTAAGTTAGATCTGTGTTTCTATTCATTGGATTTTTTCTTACCTTCGTCATTTGTTCATTAGTATTGCTTTATTTGTCTATGTAATTAAGTTTTGCTCTGTTTACTACCAGCCCAAAGCATAAACCCTCTGACCTTTCTATCTTGAAATTCATTTCTTTTCTCCCTTCATAGCTATCCTTCCTCCGTTCCTCCCCTCTCACTTTTATTTTCGTCATTCGGAACTATCTCTATTGGGATGAGATCCCAAACCCCCTGAAGGAAAAATACTGTAAGACTTGCATAGGTTCCTGCTGGTAGAATAGCAATAAACTAGTTTCACTTTGTTGTCTCAAAAAGGGGCTATTCCTTGCACATAGTTGGCCTATTTCCCCATGATCTACCCATCCGATGATTTTCAATCCAACAGAGTTGCCAAATTATTATCTAATTTTACCCCAGGGGAAAAATTGGTCAAACACGACCATGCATAAGAGAAAATCAAAGGAACTGTTTAGTCGTGTGATCCCATAATTCATATCCAAAACAAGGGGTAGTTGGGCTCAAAAATGAAGAATAGGGTTGGAAAATGGAGCCAAATAATAACTTTGAGGAGATCGAGTTTAAAAGGAGCAAATGGCGTCGAGGAGATCGAGTGCACAAAAAAATGGCAATGGAAGGTAGAGTCCAATCGGGCCTAAATCGGCTAAGTATACCGAGCACGCGGAAGTCTCCACGTGTCCAAACGACACTCCTTCAGGGGGTAGATCCAAAGGCGAAGACTCAAATGAGTGCCAACCCTCCACATGGTCAAGACCAAAAAGGGGACATAACAGCCCTAAATCGACTAAGTATGGAAGAGTCAGTGGAGGCCTCCACGTGTTTCTTTTACGCAACTTCAAAAGTGTTACCCAAAAGATAGTCCCAAAATGAGTGTGAAGTTTCCACATGTCCCAATTCAAAGACGAGTCTCATCGGCCGTTGAAAAGTCACGGAGTGGTGAAGGGTGCCATGTGCCTCATCGGTTCAACTCCAAGGATTGAATCCAAAACAGAGACCTCAAATGAGCGCGGGCCCTCCACGTGGTCAAAGTCTTAATAGGTACGGAGCTGGTAGAAGCCTCCATGTGTCTCTATGGTGCACCTTCAAGGGTTGAAGCCAAGGCGGTTCCCCAAATGAGCACCAACACGCCTCGTGTCCCGGGTCCAAAAGGGAGAATTAGCTTTGAAAATTCTAAAAAGAGCGATAGAGCCAGCGGAAGGAGCCATGTGTCTAATCGCGCTCTTTCAAGAGGTGAATCCATAACGAGTCCCCAAATGCATACCAACCCTCCATATGGCCCTATTTCGGGTCAAAGTGGGGTGATGGACCCAAGGAGGACTTTTCACCAAACAAGCAAGTTCTGATGGTGGGGCGATGGGAGTTATTTTGACATTTTTCCTTACCCAAAATGCATGAGTTACATTGCAGGCCCACGAGCCCGAGAAGGATTTCTTCGTTAAGTGGAAAAAGTGGACCGGCGGGCCCGAGGATGATAAATGAAAATGAGAAGGTTGTGGGCTTGCGGGGATTTTGAGTAAAAGTGAATTTTGGCCTATTGTCTTTGTGGGAGTTTTTGAGAATTTTGCATTTTCTTTATAAAAGGCGCAAAAGTGAATTTCAGACCCGCGCACCCATTTTACAAAATTGGGTTTCCGCCATTTTTGTACGGATCCGATTTAATTGATCAAATGGACATAACTTTCTATCTAGTGCTCGAAACTCAACAAATTTGGTACCGTTGGAAATATCTTTACCTCCTCTACACCATAGAGGCATGAAACCCTAATTTTGAGAAGGTTAGGTGGGTGAAAAATAGCAAAACATCTTCATGCCATTAATATATGATCTGATTTCTTCAACAACTAGATTAGATTTGATTTGATCTGCCAATTCTTCCTTCTTTAACACGCCAAGCGGACATGGAGCGGCGGGAACTGAAAAATTGTAGGTAGATTTATAGGGGAATTGATGGTTGGTGGTTGAGATTTCAGAGCAAAATCTAATTTTATCCTTCTTTCTCTCTCATTCTTCTATATATTGTAAAGGAGGGGCATTTTCAAGTGGTTGTTCATCTTTTCTCTCCTGCCCCCTCTCTCTTTCTTCCTTAGGGTAGAATCTGAGTCTAAGCCTTCCCTCATGGCTCTGTAATGGAATCTTCTTGCCCCTTTCCCACTGATGATGTACCATGTAACTTTTGGAGCAATAGAATCTGTTTTGTGATGCATCTATCCATCCTTGGCTCATTTTATTGTCTCTTCTTACCTCTCATAATTGTAGGGTATATTGTGCATACTATGATGTTTATTTTAGGTTATGGGAGCTGTGCTTAATGGGTCTTGAAGTGGTGTTATGTGTGACATTCATCTTTGGTCTGTGGTGCATCTTGTCCACCTCTTGATCTGCTTACCTCCCTCCACTTCAGGTAGTTTTGATATGTGATCAGCCACTTCCTTTTCTAGTGTATCAATTCTTAGTGTAGGATATCTTTCACCCTCTTTCTCTCTCTCTATGTCTCCTTAGAATGGTTAGATTAGGATTATATAGGGTTTTCCTACACTAGAGTAAATGGTGGAAGGTAGTTTAAGAAGAAATAACCAACCTTCTCTGGAGGTCCAACTCAAGTTCGCAAGTCCCATAGCTTGAGAGTTGGTCCAATGTTGTGAAATCACACCGAATGCCCCACTCACACATGAGGCCATTCACGGGTCTTTGTGATTCCACACTAATGAGACACATCCTACAAGACCGTGACATTAGGATAAACATGTAGTGTAAGAATTAAAATTTTGATGATCCCAACCATTCCTACTACTATTCCATCCAATTTCACTACTCCTCTCAACACTGGCTCATACGTTAGACTCAATTGATCTACTATTTACTTCGGCATCACTGAGCTACTTGCCCTCGAATCGATCATGCAATTATGTACCAAGTGGTTCTTGACAATCAATGACACATAGAATGGTGGGGGCTTCAAATTTTTACTTGGTTGACTCCCACCCTGTTGCAATGCATTAGTGAGAACTTTCTCTTGTCCTTGGTTTGATCCATTCAAGACAGACCAATTAGCCATTGCAGCTTGCAACAAATCTTGTTGTCCTGGGATTGCTAGTGACTCCCACATGGAAATGTTCACATGTGTTTTCTTCATCTGATTTATGATGTTGAAAGGGGATGAATTATCCTTTTGTTTCCCTTTACTTGGCACAACCTTTTCTAGAGCTTGAACATGCACATGTGCTGCTACAACGGTGCCTTAGGCTGATTTTACACATTCGACGCTGCATTTGGTCTACTAACTCCTTGTTGTATAGGAGTGGGATGAGAAACTAAAGGGTTAGACGACTATCCTTCCTCAATGTTCCTCTTCTTTGATCATGTATTGGAAGCTACCCTAAAAAGGAGGTTGATTAACTCCACATAAGTCTTTTGTGTGCCAATTGACCAACATGGTTTCCATTGGAGGTGCCTCTTGTTGTGTTTCTTGCTACTGATTTCCTTCTTGACTTGGTTCTTGGGACACACCAATGGTTTGTACCATCGAGCCTTATTTAGGGCACCATTGAAACATGTTGATTGATTGTGAGGAAGATTGTAGGGGTAACACCTGTCATACTCCTGTGCCATTTTTTTTGTGTTAGAACCAAGGCTCTCAATGTTAAAGATGCATTTGGATCATTGGGTTAGAATGGCCTAGCAGCTTGAGGTTGTCCTTGGTTCTGGTTTTGATTTGTAGCCTGAGCTAGTGGTCTATTTTGTTGGTATGGTGGCCTAGCTTGATACCGATTTTGAGGTGATAAGGCGTAGAACTCGATTTTGCTTTGTCTCTTTATAGTCACTAGCTCATTTCCTAGGTTTTGTAGTTACTTCATGACCTCCTACAAATCTTTTGAAGTGCTTGAAGAAGTAGAAGCCTCACTATTGCTTTTATTTCTAGGGGTAGAATGAGATTCAACTCTAGTGTTTGACTAGTCTGTAGGAGCTCCCATGTCTGGATAGAGAGGCATTGGTGGCCTTGGTGCTAGATTACTAGCTTGAATCAAGTAGTTTTTAGCTCTAATAGCAATGTTATATGCTACGGGTAAAGTTATACCTCCCATTGATTAGATCATCATGGCTATATCTGAATTTATAGCCTTCAAGAAATAGAGAAATTCCCACTCAACAAGCTTTGTTTAACAATTATCGGAATCCTATCCCATGTCCGTTGGAAGTGGAAGTTAAAATATGTCATTTGCTCATTAGGATCCCTCTTGATTGTTTTTAATTGTTCCAATAAAGACAGATTATCTCCCTTTTCCCCAAATTGATTGTGGAGGGCTATGGATAAATGATCCCAATTCTAGATAGACCCTGTTGTTAGAATTATGAACCATTGCAAAGCTTTTCCTTTAAAGGAAGATGCCAACAACTTAATAACAATGTCCATTTTAGTGATTTCATGAATTACATAGACATTTGCAATGTCTTGGATGTGGTCAATTGGAGTTGTCTGGTTCTCTCTAGTGAAATATGGGATGTTCTTCAATGCCACAATTGGAACTGGATTTTGAGCATTTAGGGAAAGTGGGCTACTACCGTGAAGTTGACATAGGGATTGGGTTGCGCCATCCTGATTGGTTGGATAACTCTCGTTGATTGAAGAAAAGGTCTACCAAGTGGAGGTGTAGACAAGGTCTTGTTAGGTGGAGATGGTGATCTTTGTGGTCTTCTTCCTCTCCTTCCTCTGCCTAGTGATAATTGCAAGTAGAAAAATAGTCTCTCTTCTCGAGTATCAGATATAGTTCAAACTCTTCTCATGTACTTGGGTAACCTATGCTACTACACCACTAAATTCTATCCCTTCAGAGTCACCAAATGTGCGGGAATGAGCCTTAAAAGGCTGGATTTTGCCAAGTTACACACCAAACTTGACAAAATAAAAATTAAAACTTTGAAGGACCTATATATTTGATATTCTAGAGGTTGAAAATTGTTTTGGAATGACAGTCCCGAAAACCAAAAATGCAAGACTTCCAAATGTCGACACCCAAAACCCCAAAATTTGGAGAAGTCTGAAATTCCAAATTCCTGAAACCTAAAGTTCTGAAAACCCGAAACCCAAAATCCTGAAATCCCAAAACCTGAAATTCAAAAAACTAAAAATACCCTTTTGAAGATTAGCCCCCGATCTATCAACTAGTGAAATTTGGACTTGTTTTGAGCAAGTTAAGCCCCTGAAAATCGATTTTGGAGTTCAACCTGAGAGGTGAAAAGTATAAAATTGGAGAACTTGCAATTTCTAAGTCTGAATTTGATGAAAATTCCTTCAAATCTTGTATAATGACCTCTTGGTCCCACCGGGCATGCCAAAACTATTGATGTGTAATCACAACACCCGTGAATGTCTGCAACTCGATGGGTTGAAACTCTCAATGTGATTACATAACATGGAGCTTTTCCTAAAGTGTGGGACTTTTTGATCGGGAAATATCTCTGGATGAAGGCCAGTTCCTATTCCTCATTCAGATGCACACATTCAAATTGTAGAGGATCTACTCTAAAACCTACTCTAACTTACCAAGGAGACAGGGTTGAGAAGATGCAAGAAAATAAACCTAAACTAACAGAGGTGATGCACAAAATGAATGTTGAACACCTGCTTTTCCATTAAACACAAACCATTGAAATGTAATACAATCACCATACACAAGTAGCCAAGATTGTAGTGAGAGATCGAGAGAGATACAATGAACACAAGAGAGGGTTGAAAGTCATCCATAGACATGTATTATTACTCCACAAATTTGATATAGTGCACCGCAATGACTAACAGGCAATATTTGCATTACGGTTTAGATGGGAGGTTTGAACTCCAAAAATTCACTTGCAGACAAGAGAAGAAGGGAAGGTGCAAAACCAAATTGTCCAACCTTTTGAAAAATCCCCTCCTTACAATATATAGGAAGAATGAGAGAAGGGGGAAGAGAAGAAATTTGAAATCTTCCTTCAACCACCCAAAAATACATTGAATTATCCTGCAACAATGATGGGTTCTACTGCAAAACCCATGCCTCCATGTACTGTTCCTTATTGGGCAAGAAAGGAAGACCATACCTTCATTATTGGGGTAGGTGGGAAGCTTTCCACCTTCAAAATAGCAGAGACTACATTTCTTAATTTTGAATAACTTAGTCCCACTAATTTTGAGATATCCAATTTAGTTGAGTAGTAGATGTTGAGATATTTCCAAAAAGTCCTTTCTTGTTCAAATATGAGCTCCCAGTCAAAAGTTATGGCCATATGAAGGTCGGGGTGTCTTCCTATAAAAATGGTTGGCTCTTTCTTGTTTGAATTCCAAAAGTGTGCAACCTCCGAAACCACAAAATTTAGAATTTCGAGAGATTGGGCTACTATTCATCTACCAAAATGACTTGAGAGTTCCAAAAGTTCTGAAACTCGAAAGTTTGAAAGTCTGAAATTTCGGACTTTCAAACTTTGGGATTTTAGACATTGAGTTGATATTTTTATGTTTTGGGGCTTGAGAGTTACTAAAGTCTGAAATATCGACTTTGAGTTCGAGATTTCGACATTGAGTCTTCGGACCTATTCTCATTGTTCACCACTCAAAACCTCTTTGAGACTTCCAAAACCTTGAAACACGAAAGTTTAAAATTTTAGTCGGACTTGAGTTTCAGAATTTGCCAATCCCTTTTCCATTCCCACTCACCAAGATCCCTAAAACCCCAGAAACCTGAAAGTCCAAAATTTCAAACTTTTTGACTTCAGGATTTTGGATTTTTGGGGCCGATCCTGCTTTGTGCCTTAGGACTCCGAAACCCGAATTTTGGACTTTCAAATTTTTTTGTTTCAAATTCTTTTCCTTCGCCGAGTCCCTAATATCCGCATTAGCCCACCTCCAAAGTTTGAAACCTAAATTTCAGACTTATTCTTTTCCTGAAATCTCTGCAACTTTCTTAGGCCTACTTTAATGTTTTGGACCAACTCTGAAATGCAAGCTCTCTTGATGGATCAACTCCTCCATTTTTGCTACGTGCAATTTCTTGTTTGTCCAATTTTACCCAAGGGGAAAAATTGAATAATAGAACTAATAATTCTATACTGTTGGGGGCATTGTTATTTCCCCTACCATTCATCACACTGACATGCTATGACTACAATACATTATTACCACACACATTCATCACAACATGTTACTTTAATCATTATACATCACCTATTTTTACATTCACTTCACTATCATCATCATACTAAGTACGCGTTACACATTCTATTTACTAAACATTTAACTTAGCTCATCAGTCATAACACATGTACATTCTATTTGTCATCATTCCATGAATATTACCTCAACTAGCACTAACAATACACAAAGACATCACATCCATTTCAACAATAAATCATACAACAATAGATATACCACAACATAAGCTCATCATATATAAATCACACGTGTCCATACATATGTAGCAAATATAATCATCATTGGGGGGAAACTCCCCTACATCATATACAATCATGATAATAAAACCTCATCATCACTATCACTCTTAGGTACTTGTGAGAGCCCTAGAACTAGATGCATCACCACTCACTCTATGTCATTGTTCACGACCTCGATATTGCTCCACTTATCAATGCAATAAGGTGTTCTCTGTAGAACGCTCTTTTAATCGATGTTATAACTCTAAGAACCATACAAATAAATCTTGCACCAAAGGGCCACCACCCAACACCTCGTGGGCTCATCAAGTCTCCTCATGTGCCTCATCCCTCTCGGCTAGTAATACAATACATGTGGCTGCTGCTACGACCATTGGCTCAAATATATAGGCATACCCTCCCGTGATCTCACCCACTCGCTCCAATATACCTCCACTAAGAATTTTAGTCTGCATTTTTTGCGTCAAGGTACAGGATGGATGTGTCAACTATCAAGGACCAATACACATCACCTACAATACAAATAACACACCACATTAGACAACTATTACAAAAACATAATGGCAACAAACAACATATATAACACAACTATATGTAGATACTCATGCTTTGCTACTGTCGCTACTACATGGTCGGGACATGTGCTTCCCCCTCCTCCTCCTCCTACATGCGGTAACCCTTCTAGAACAGAAAATAATGGAAACAACAATACCCATCTATGTGCTGCCCACCATGCATGATACTCCTCGGTACTACTAGCATCGTCTGTGTCAACCATCTCTATCATTGCATCTACATCATCCATCCTAGGAGGATCTAGCTACTCTGTTGTGGGCCCTGGTCTATCCCCAACCCTCCCGGTGCCCTTATAGTTCTCAACCTTATATAAGGCTCTGAAGGCACATCCTGAGCCATACCAAACTGACGCGATACCCTCTCCACCTGGAAGAGATCCGCCACACCTGGAAATATATCCTCTAGCCACATCGTCCTCTAAATACACCATAGCTCTACAACATCCTTGGGCCATCCTCCATAATCACGATATGGCCTCTATATAATCGCCTCGGCCCCATCCTATCTATCGCTGCCATGTACATATATTTATCCATCCTACACAAATGAATGTTAATCCACATGCTCACATATATCTCGGTCCTAGCCCACTCTTCTCGTGGGATCCCAACCGACCTCAACATTGCTACATGTTCATATGCCCACACGTATAACAACGTAGTAGCTCCTATCCCCCCTCCATGTTCATCATGAGTGAATTAGTATAGATCTATGTATACATTGGCTAACACACATCGGGCCTACGCGTATCTAGTAATATCCTCCTCTATTCACCAACATATATCGTGCATCTTATACAAGATGCCCACACTACCCCCTTCCACCGCTATAAACGAAGCAATAAAAACCAATATGAATTTCGTAAATGCGAACACTGGACCTCGAATAACATCTATATTGATATTGTAACACTTGTGGAAAACTATTAACTTTTCCTCTTTTACATTGCAAGTGTTGACATGTGATTTTTCCTAAGAAGGTGTATTCTTTTTACTGTTAGAAATCATGCTTGCCATGGATAATTTATTTCTATTCTTGGATTCATTTTGCTGAAATGTTGTTGCTTGCAAGGAATCCATTCTGTTTGAGATAAGAAAGGTTGTAAACTGGTAATGTTGTTTGTAAATTACCTCTTTATAATAACAAAACCTTGATCAATTCCATTGATCCAAGGTATGTTTTAATTCTTCTTACCTGATCTGTATGGTAAACTGACATTCAAAGGTTGAAGGAAATAAAGGACTGAACTCTTGTATTTATACAATTTCATTGATCTTATTGGAAGTTCTTGCTTTGCATTCTGTTGTAAGTAGTGTGCTCGGATCTTCTTGTTAATTTCTCTAGGACGTTGAATGGCGTAAAGAGGATGGAGGTCTACTTTAGGACTATTGAGGGTAAAAACCTAAGTCCTAGATCTTCAAGATCTATCCTAACGATATTTTAACCTAAGGTAAACTAGACCTACCTTATATCTATGTTTACACTAATCTTGTTGCATCCTAACCTAAGTTGTATGTTTTACAAAATGGGGGATTTGGGAATAACCTAAGGTAACTATAGGTTTATTTCTAACCTATACCTAATACTAAATTGGTATGAATTATGGCATATCCTAAGATGGCAAATTTACCTAAGGAAATGTTTTAAAACCTAAGGTAAATACTTTCTAAACTAACCTAAGGTCGGATCCTAAGCTAATGATATCTATCCTAAACTAATGCAAGGATGGAAAGGGACCTAAGGGGGTCACATGGCAAGTATGAGATGGTGGCAATGGTTTCTAAGTCATTTATTTGATTTGATTTTGAATTTAAAGCATTGTGGTACTGTCAATTTGACAGAGGCATGGAAACTAGAGGGAATCCTAGTTGGCATCATCACTAAAGTTAAGTAATGCATGTTATCTTTGAAATTGGACTCACCAACTTTAGATGGTGGTGGCATGGAGATATAGGTGGGAAAGTGGAGTTTAATGGAATTTATGGTCATCGGTTCTAGTGAGCAAACTACCTTGGAAACCATGCGAGTGGATTTCTTGGGGGTTGTTTGGTTACTCATGCATTTTGATTTTTACTCTGCATGGAGCTATCTGGTTCTTTGAACCAGTAGTTCTATTTTCAGTTTGTTACTATTTTTAACTCTCTTGGACTATTTTTGATCTAATGGAAGTATAAGAGGCATTTGAGAAGGAATTTTTTGGTTGTTGATTTCATTTGGAGAAGAAGGAGTTGTGGAGGCTCGGTTGGAAATATTCTTCGAATCGACAGAAGCACTATCAGGCATGATAGGCTCTATCCATTAAGCTGCTCTACTTTTCTCTAAATGTCTTCATTAAAACAACTCTGCTCTCATGAAATAAATGGGTCTTTTATTTTGTTATGATTACCATGCATTCTTGCTTGAAAAATATCTATTTTTCTTTTGAAGGAATCTCTGCTTGATAAGGTAGGAGATGGGTTGTTTTCCTGTTCATTTAATGTTGAATCCCACCTTAAATCTAGTGGTGATTTGAGTAATGATGTGCATGTGTGAATCCTACTTGTCTGTTCGAAAAGGGGTTATGAAAATGTAATGTGGCTTCAAGTTTTGAATTGGGTTGTTGTTTTGGTTGTTAGAAGGTAAAGGAATAACCTCCTCCGCCGCATATTTGTTTTGTTGAAGTTTTGTTACTCCTGTGGAACTGTATGAATATGAATACTTCGATTCAGAGTTGTGTGAACTCGAATTTGTATAGAAAAATAGTTAATGAGTGACTTCTTCTTGATCTTACTGTATAAACTCTCACTTCTTCGAATCCGGTATTCGATGGAAGCTGAGTTGACAATGGGTGTTTGGAATCTCTATTTTTGTGGATTCATCTTGTATGGAAACAAGAGTGAATGTTTTATTATTCCTCTTATCTTTTCAGTTAAAAATTGAGTTTCTTGAATTAAGTTCTTTTATGGAAACTATGTGATAATTGTTTCTTGGACTCTTAGATTTCGATGTTACCTTGTTGAGAATATCTAGTGTGTGAAGTCTTCTCTTCTGATCTTTATATATATTGTGTCCTTCTTTAAGTTCTTGAGGACTGAACTAATGGATAAATAGATGAGGTCCTGTTTGGTTGAGGACATGTTGAGAGTTGGATTTGTCTGAGTTGATACTTGGGTTACTCTCGTAGCTCTATTTGAGATTTCTTGATGTCGATCATGTTGTCTACTTCACTGTTGAGTTAGATGTTGTTGATTTAGAATACCCGTCCCTGATCTGGGTTAACCTCTTGAGTAACTTGCTAGAGTAAACTTGTTAAATCCTTCCTGATTGTGATATCATGAAGCTTTAAGGATGTTATTTAGACTTTTGGTTGACGTTTCTTGATTTGGAACTAACCAAATCGGTTCTGAATAAGGGGTTCTCTGGACTCTTTCATTTATTTGATCTCTAAGTAAGATTGGAAGGAGAAATTTACCTTGTCGATTGTGTATAGGTGTGTAGTTGAACCACCCATAGAAATGTAATGAAAAGTAATTTTTCATCTCTGTTGATAGCTTGTGCGCCTGTAGCTAAGCCATGTCGATCTTGAAATGCACCTTCTTTGAAATCAAATCGCGATGGATAGTCTATGGATCCTTTGATCGAAAATTTCTTGAATTTGAATGATCATTGTGAAGACTGTAATTACCCTGTATGGAGATTAGCAATTTTGTTATTGCATCTCCTTCTTGATATGGGTATTATATTATGGTCATTGGTTGTCCATGATGGGTAACCTTGCTTGAAATCTATTTCAAATGCAACAATCACACATTCATTTAGTCTCTTCTTCTACGTGTTTTATTTTATAAAAGAGTTGAGGATGTTGTGATTGGGTCTGCATCTATCCTTTGTGACCTTCTTCACATGTGATAGAGTGTAGGAATCCTCTTCTGATCATGTCATTTGAATCCTTCTCTTTCATTCTTTGAGGTAAAGTCTAATCACTTGTCCCTTTGGAAATTGTAAGAGGTTGTGTTGTGTTTTCTTTTCTGAGTTGTGAATGGGGATTCGGGTTAACTGAATTGTAAAGGAAGTTATAAACTATTTTATCACAGTCGTTCTTCTTCTTTTGGGTAAATATTGTCATAGATTTAATTGGTTCAATTGCATTACTTTCATTAATGCCTTTGTGTAGTCGTCATTACTACTTGCTTATTCACTTGACTTGTATTAAAGGATTTTAATATTTTTGATAGTAGATTAATGTGGGATGTTGTGCATTGAGTGAATGCTTTCCTAATGTTAATGTATGGCCTAACTTGAGAACTTAGGCTATGTCTTGGATTTGGAATTAGGATGTCACATCTGAAATGTGAAACTCTTATTTATTTATGTTGTTAGATGATTCATCCTAAAACCTTTATGAAGTTGGAATGAGCTTGGCTGTAGTTGTATTTTTATGAAACTTTGTAAGCTGAGTTAGAAGGTTCCTACTTCTGAAAGTAACTCTATTTTGGTTAAATAGTGAAGTTAATTTGTATTTCAATTTCGATGAATTATGAAGGAAATAATTAGAAGGTACTTTTATTTGATATAGATAAGTGTTTTGGTTGGAACATTATTTATTTGATATCATGCTGTAGATTGCTGATTACATCATGATCTTTCCTTAAATGTTATTCAGATTGATTAATTGTTCTTCTTTTATGGTTGTTACTACTTATGATTTATTTGTCTGCTTGACCTCACTATTTCATAAAAGCAGAGTTGGTTTTATGAAACAGTTAGTTGAAAGCACATCGTTTTAATGCTTAGTGCTTATCATGCTCAGTTCAATGAACTGACCCATGCTAGCAATTTTTGCAGATGGACTTCGTAAGTGATAAAGGAAGGCAATAAATTTTATGATGTATTGGTTGCTTAAAATTCTAGAACTTTTATAGAGAATTCTTATTCATTATTAAGATGTATTAAAAAAGAAAAGTTGTATTCTTAATGATCTTGAGGTTGTTGACATCAAATGTGTCAATAATGCATAGTCTTGTAAAATGTGTATTTTATCATGATGAATTGAAAATACTAAAGTTACTTAAATTGATTATGTCAATTCTCTTGTGCATAATATGAAGGAAATTTGTAATCCTATCTTTGATGTTGTCATTCATATCTGATTGGATCCTTATTTTTTTTGTCATTAAATGAGTTGGATAAATGGGAATTAGTACAATTTCCCTTACTTGAATGCAACTTACTAAGTTGCATGTATTGATGTTCTTTACCTAATCTTGTATGGTTTATTATGATGTTAATGAACGTATAGTTAAAATATCAAGAAGTGTGAAATGGATAAGGGTATAATAAATCCTAACACTTAACCATAAAGAGGAAGGTTCTCCTCCTCTCAAAAGGATACAAAATAAATGAATGGTATATGAGTTCGTTAACCATTTAGACTTCATATCTATGAATTCTACTGTAACAGAACCTATTTTGGTTCTTATACATTCCTTGAATGGTTGAGACACATTAAATAAATCTTATGATGGATGTTGTTTCTATTTTCGATTAATTGCACGTTAAGCAAAAAGTTAATGAACATAAAAGCAATCATAGGTTTATGAGGTTCCATATTATTTAATCAACTCAAATAAGGATGGAAAACTTAAGGATTGTTGGGATTAGGGTTATGCAAGGTTGTTGTGATTTGAATCTTAATCCAAAGATAATTAAGTGGAAATGACCTCTTGAAGTGTGTAAATCGTGATGAAGTAGTTCTTTGGATGTTGGCACATGCCAACTGTAGAATTGTACCTTTGTGAATACTTGGGTCTTCATGAGGATACAATGTTGCAGTTGACATGTTGCAACACCCTTCAACATTGGTTCATCTAGATCTACTCAAATCGGACTTGAAATTCGTTTCTCTCTAGATCAGGTTAAGGATATGATTTAGCATAGGAAGTGACTCTCAATGACTTAGGGTAACTAGGCACATTCAATTGACTTAGGTCGATTGAGTATGCCCATATACCCTAGGTCATCGTGAGTGGTTCCCTATACCAAATTATGTCAATAACCTAGGTTAGGGTCAAACCTTGGATAAGTGGACTGACAGTCGGTAAAGACCATTCTAGATAACATATGAGTGGGGTGAAGGATGTATTCCGATTAGATGAGTATGTTGTCTAGGAATAGTAACATGAACAGTATGTTGGAAATATTTGGCCAAAGTATCACAAGCTGCTGGTTGTGTTGTCCTATGTCACCTAGTTTGAGAAATGTGATTTCAGATGAATATGGTAACAAATATTTAGATAGATTTCTTAAATAGAACACTCAATACCCGAAATGGGTAAGAGAACCAAGTATACATAGTATACCCATAGCATTCAATACTTAAGTTAACATGAGAGATCGGTTGGTAACCGAGTCATGAAATGAGAGATCGGTAGTTCATCGAGTCATTTACAACTGCATATGGTTATCTGTTATGAGATTGATTGGCATGGAATGTGTGTTCTAAAATTATGATTATTTAGAATAGAGAACATTATGTAATTTTTTTTTCCCTTGTTTCTAAAGTCTTAAAATGGGAGTGTTACGGATATGAGCCTCACCAGGTCTAAAAATATCGTCTCGCTTCCCGTATATTCCTATCCATGTCCTCTAATGGAATCACCTGTACCCTTTCCCTAACAACCGTGCTTACCGTAATATACGATATACATCCTCCAACACTATCATCTCCCTCGTAGGAAACCAAAAGGTACACACGTATGCACATCATATGTCACATAATGCAATCAACATCGAAATATTATGGGGCACATCCCCTATCCATGCTATGTTCCGTAGGCCGGCACGGTCCATCACATCCCAATCCTCATCAAAAATACCTAGTCCAAAAGACGTGCTCAAAGGGCGACCTCCACGGAAATCTCTTGAGTGGATATCCCTCTGCACAACACAAAACAACAAAAATGTGCAACATTAGAATAATTTATAGGTACAAGTACACACGCTTATCATGTTCATTCACATTAAAAATATGATTTTTCATCATTCTAGACAAAACACACACTGGACTAGGGCACCCCGATGAAGAATCGGGCGCCCAGAGGAGCAAGACACCAAAACTATTGTCCAGGCCCAAAATGTTGAGAAAATTAAAATTCTCAAAATTGTGAAAATTCAGTATAAATGCCTAATATACCATACATTTTGTGAAAAACAAGGCACTTACCAACTCTGCAATGTCGTGCGTGATGCCACGAAAAATCGCCACCCTCTCAAACCGGTGAGGATGTGTTGCTCTCACTTGCGACATTTTTCACTTGCTCGAACTCAATCTCAATCATGCAAATAACAAATGAGGTGACTAAACAATTTTTCACCTTACTATTTATAGTTACCTTTTTATCACCCACTTTACTATAGTCATTATTTCACACTTTTTACCACTACTAATACACATTACACGATTTTCACCATATCTCAAGCGTTTCTACTTTGATTTGCACCCCATTTGTGGTGTTATTTTTAGAATTCCACCTACCACCATATTGAACACATTACATGTGCATTAACTCTACTTGAATTCGTCTCCCAACCAATGCATACACATTTTTGTGATTTCTATCACTTTCCTACCTATTTTGTGTTTACTTTCGGCTTAGCATTCATTCTTATAATCACTTCCCTTTTACTGAAAGGGGGAATATCATTGGGGTCATCCTTTAATTCTCTTTATATCACCATGCATTGTAAACACGACCGATGTAACAATTCCAAGTCATTTGCTAATTCAAAATGTGACATGTCACCGATAATTCCACCTAATGACGTAATTTGGGGCAACATATACACAATTTTTGTATGTGAAATTTAATCACTTCCCCTTAATGATCTAACATGGGGAAAACAAGAAATTAAAAATGTTTCCATACAACCATTCACCGAATTCTATCGAATCCCCCATAATCATCTAATTTGGGGAAACTAGCATAAAATCTCTCCACGAGTAACCAATCAACTAATTGATCAATTAACGCATTCAAATTTCTAAATCATATCATTCAACCAAAAAAATTCAACACAATTGGCCTCCCAGATGACCTAACTTGGGAGTTACGTATGGCCTCCTAGATGACCCAACTTAGGAGATTACATTCATTTCTTTCCTAGATGACCTAACTTGGGGAGGCTATTCTACATTTTGTGTTTGATTCCGATGACCTAACTTGGAAGCCATCATTTCACGATCACTTCCAAATGGCCTAACTTGGAAGCTATCACCTTGAGGAAACACCCATGGAGTAGGGGCAAGAATTCCTTTCACATACCACTCCTATATGGGTCAACTATGTGGTCAAAATTTTCTAGATCCGAAACCATCAAATCTTTAATCGAGTCCGTATGCGGTGGCTAGATCTTGAGGATGTAGTTAGATATTGGAGAATAACAAAATTTTCTCCCTACACTCTTCCTCTAGCGGCAGGATGCCCAAATCCTCCGGTTTATTATTCTTATACACACATTCGAGTTGAGAACCATCACTCCCTACCCCATCTCATCGTCATCATACAATGTTCGAAATCAAAAATCATCTTACATTGCTATCATCACTCATATTTAGTGCACTTCATCACCATGGTACACTTTTCATTACATGGATCACCCTCCGATCCATGGTTCGTCACACTATATAGTTCTTTCGGCATGCTTCTCCTACAAATCTGTGCATTCTATTACAACATGGGCTTCTCCAAATTCTATCAGGTGCACATCTCTAGCTACTTTAAGTTACCGAGATTTCTACTAACCAACATAAAGTGGGGGAAAATTTAGTCACAAAATCATGCAATTACTATTACGTTTATACCGCTAAGTATGTTATTTTATATATAGATCTTGCGTAATAAAATTATTCACTAATGACCTATTCCCTAGTTTTGTTGTCAGATAGTTGGTCATCTTCGTCATTTTTCTTGCTTATTTGTCAGTTGTTTACATGGTTTTGGTCATCTCTAGGGGAGTATTAGGTGTCGTTTAGTCATTTGTCATCTCTAGTCTCTGATTAGGAACCTAGGATAGTGTTGGGTGGCCCATGGGTGCCCGGTTTGTAATTTTAGATGCCCTGGTCCCCATAACACTTGGGTCTAATTTACTTATTCAAGGTCATTATTTGTCATTTTCCCGCTGATTCCCCTAAGTACTAGTTGGCATGTCGGGTCATTAGTGTCAAAATTCAAACAATGGATCCATATATAAACATAACATACTCACTATTCTAAGGGCGAATATCTACTATCAAGAGCTAGCTATCTCCTAAGGCAAAGGATTGTTGGGGATGGGTCTATGTGGAAACATTTGTAACTATAGAATATCAATCTAAAACATGCAAATACGGATCTAACAATCCCCACAAAATCTAAAACAATCGAAGTATAAACAAAAATAATCCAAATCACACAAAAGTAAAAACACATAACACAACATGTACCGTAGTTCACCCAATGTGGGATATTTCCACCAAAGATAAAGATCTCGTATATATAATATAACAAGAGACTACAAACCAAATCTTCTCGCACAAGAGTACATATATCTCTACAAGAGTATCTCTTCCTCTTAGGTCTCTAACACGATCTTCCCGAGTACACTAAACCTTACCTCCATACCACTACCTATGTCTCCTCCAAATATCTAACTGGATCTACCTAAGTGTACTACAACCATGCCTCTCAAACACCATCGATCTCACATGCCCGAAGCTACCCCGCATCATCCACCGTGCAACCAAGCTCTCATTGTACTATGAATATGCAAACAAGACCTTTATAAGGGTCTACCAATGTGCAATCAGAATTCCATGCACCAAAAAGTATGTCTCTCCTCCATCACTTTGCATAAACCTATGCAAACAAGGAGACAACTTCCTCTACAATAATGGATTCCTATGGATCAAAAATACATCATGATCTCATGGATCTATTATACAAGATCTCACAACATGTGGATATATAAGAATGATCAATAACAAGATCTGAAAACAACTTATGGATCTAACTAGAAGAAACACTAAGTTCTTTGTATACTATGTAAGCATTACGTGAGACTAAATAATACAAAGGAAGTATAGTAGAAGATAATACCATCTCTCACCAAAATTTTACCCTGCACTTTCCTTCATTTCAACTTCTCTCGAAGAAAGCTCCCATCTTCATGCAATTTGATTTCTCTTCTTCTTCTTCTTCTTCATCCTTTCAACCAAGGATTATGCTCTTCTTCTCATCTTTCCTTATTCCAACATATCTAACCCTAGTTTTCTATCTTATATAATCCTAAATAAAATTATTGTATAATAGCCATGCAATTACATCTTTTAAATTGGATTTAAAACAAAAGCTAGATTAAATTTCCATGAGTTAAATATAAAACTTCATGCACAGTAACCGATGCGGTTACCACGACCGATGTCGATTACCACGATGTTGATCGGTGCGATTACCTTGATGCTAACCAATGCAAGTTATCCCGACCGGTGCTGGTTATCCCGACCAAGATGTCGGTTATTGT
Source organism: Taxus wallichiana var. yunnanensis (assembly GCA_018340775.1). Classification (NCBI taxonomy): domain Eukaryota; kingdom Viridiplantae; phylum Streptophyta; class Pinopsida; order Cupressales; family Taxaceae; genus Taxus; species Taxus wallichiana. Next base: position 254,552,438 of record CM031238.1, on the reverse strand, counting down.
GTAAACCAGCAAGGTGTAAATCATGCTATCTGTGAAGCAATTCAGCTCCACAATCCTAACAATCTCCCACTTGGAGATAAATTGCTGAACATGTACCTATACATGTACATCACCGTCCTCTACATACCGTGAAGACCATCTATTCTTTATATCAACAATTATCTCAAATGAAATCAGGAAGATTAAACCATCTTCTAAAACTAAGAAGATAACAAACCCATGACTTACCATATACCTACACGAAGCTACTCCTAATCTGTGATACACGAGCTATCCATACATCAAGCTCCCACTGAATCATAACTCCAAGCCTCTCATGCAACTAAGCCACCATGACTAACACACATGTAAGAGATCCCACTCAAACTAAAGTACTGAGCCTCTATCGCATCCATATCCATACCTATAAAACCAACCATGTTCTCCATCCATCTATCCATGTCTCCATGCAACCACCAATGCAATTGACCAAGACAAGTCAAACTGGAATATGTGAAAGAAAAAAAAGATCCTAGGTAAAGACAACCCAAATGAGTTATACCTGCAGCGGTGGGTGATTGTGCGACGGAAAAGTGACATGCGAGCGTGGGAATCTACAAGTAACTCTTCCTCACACCCGACCTCCCGAGGTCGTGCCGAGACAGCCGGTGGGGATGAAATATGTATGGGATACAGACAAACTAGTTAGGCAATCTAATGTCTTCGACGCGCACTAATGGAAATTACGAATCTAAGGCAAAGAAGGCCCTCCTAACTTGAACTGGTGTGATAGATCGGTCAGCAAGGATGACTGCTCGAAGGCTCCAATCAATATCAAGCTCTGGCATGATTCGATCTATAGGTTGTGGAATACGTGGAAAATGACCCGGGATAGTTTCGTGTATTTCTCCGAGACAGGGTCATATGGTGGATAGTAAATATAGTTGACTCTATGGACGATTCTCTGGCCTAGTCCAGAACTCTCTAGCTTTGTTAGCTGCTATGTATCTAGTAAGGATAACTGTTCGATGATGGTAGGTGGAAGTGGGGTAGATCTGAATACTAGTGTGCGTAGGCCAGTGTCTATATCTGATTGACTTACGGATTCGTTGGGTTGCGGGATTTGTGGATCACAACCGTAGACTCTTGGTTGTTGCGGTCCTGCTATGGTCATGCGTAGAGTTAGTTCCTAATCCCTAACACCTAGTAATCGTATGCTTTCTCAGCCTCTATATTCAAAACTAATAGTTGTGCGATCTTCTCAGAGTGCCTTACAGGCGTTCTTGCAACCTGAATTCTTAGGCTGGTATCTATGTCTGTGAGAATATCTCCTGCGTCTGGCTGTGGGACCAAAGGATCACAACCAAAGGTTTTTTCTCTTTCAAGCCCTTCTACAGTCATGTGAATGTTGCCTAGGGTAATTTGTAGTTTGGTTGATTTGACCAAAATGTGTGTGCTTGGTCGTCTTCTATGTTTAACCCGCTCAACTGGGAATTGATTTGTTGCAAGCTTACCGTTGTTCGGAAGACTTGGATCCTAAGATTTTGGTCTATATCAGTTATCGCTGTGATGAGATTGGGTTGAGGCATGATTGGCTCGAATATGTATTCCCTGGGCTCTCTAGGTCCCGTGATTGTCATACAAAAGCAACAATGTAAAACGAACTATAGTAAAATGAAATTTAACTATGTGAAATATATCTATAGCATATATGATTCCCTATTTTTGTGTTTTCTGATGAACTTTATGAATTTAAGAAAGAAACTATTTAAAATATCTAGAATTGACAGCTAATATAATAACTTTAAAACAAACAAAATAACCGAGTGTAGCTATTTGTCTGTGCAATTTGTAGATCTATTCTAAACAATGAAATAGCTCATCTAATCTATTTGCAAGGCTCTCGATCCTACCTCAAAAGTGAGGAGTGAATCATAGTTTCTCAGAAACTATCAATCCCCACAGCTTCCCTGGCAATATCGAGAGTAGAATTAACTGAAATAAAGCAATTAAATACTCTATTTGATATGATTCTAACTAAAACTTTGAAAGCTAGAACCTGGATTCTGTAGAACAGTGGCGAATCCGATGGTGTATGTGATTTTGTCCCCTCGGTGTGATCTCCTCGTTCCTTGGTGTTCACATGAATCCGTAAAAGCGTGTAATGCTAGCATCAATGTAGCCAGTAGATATTGGGACAAAGGCAGCTCAAGATACAGACTGAATACAATGCGAGTAGGAGAGGGATAGCGCAAGAGTACAGAGCTTGGCTTATGCAATTCCTAGCGGGATTTATTGCGAGTCATGTAACATGAAATGTCTAGAACCTAAAACTATCCTGTTTGAAGAACAAAACCTACAACTTTAATGGCTTCCTATTGATAAACAGACTATCCTATTCCAATGGATTGGATGAAATAACAGCAGACACTTGCACAAGATGGATATGTGGCTTACTAACAGTAAAACAATGCTAACTAAGCATGCAATGAAAGAAACTAAGCATTCTAAGCAAAATGAAAACTAAATCTATTGCAAAGAGAAATCAGAGGTAAATTTGAGGGGCCATTTTCTTGAGCACAAGCCATCTATTTATAGCATTTGGATTTACCCAAGGTAAAAACCAATTTGAACTCTTAAACTATAAACAATGGCAAAACACTATTCCAGGGAACCAGAATCATAAATGCAAGCCTATGGCGGTGAAAGAAAGCTGGTAAAACATTGAAATTACGTGAGTCATGTTAAAAGAGATTTCTGGAAAATGTGTAAGGACCGCCACCACAGCGGGCGGCGGTTTTGTCACTGAAGAGAAAAAGGCCAAGAAAAGAGAGGAAAAGGGAAAAACAAAGCACGTGGGGGCTAAGCGGGGCATGCGGGATGTTAACGCACACTTGGAGAGCTTTTCTAGATCCCGAACACCTTGCGAGGAGACTTGTATCATCATTGGGGCACGTGTCACGTTGTTCGTAGTACAGTACCTTATAATTTCAGGTACGTACATATTGCCCCCTCGGAGAAGCGTTTTAGCCATGAAGAGGCATAAAATGGTGGGTCCGAGTATGGCGGTCCCGAAATGGGAAGTTAGAAGTTATACTTGATACATCCGTGTGTTGAAATGATGCCGTCCAAAATTCCCGCTACCTGCAAAATGAAAAGAGAACTCAAGTGCAGATAGACACAATAGTTTGAAAAATAAATGCTAAAATAATAGGGAATGAGAATGTACCATTTGTGCGGGGATAGGAACTTACCTCCATCGGCGCTCCAAACCTGTGAAAAGACATTTAAAATGAATCAGGGCGCTATATATATGAAAGTGGGCCCATTTTCCTATTCATTTGTGCGAGTCGATTTGATTGATTTTGAGCTCTGGGACCCACGGTGACGGTTTCTTGCGTGAGTAGAGTCGAAACGTCTGTGACGAGATAGCGATCATGCCTCCACGTGCGGAACATCGACCCATGAGATCACAGGTTAGTTTTCTTTAGTTTATCCTTTTTACCCCCTTAAATTTGAAATGCTAAATATTTTGTCATGGGGGGGTAATTTTTGAAAATGTTAGTGTTAAAAGGTCCACCTAGGGGGGGCTCCTGGGTAGGCTTTGTTTTTAGGTAAAATGGTCATTTTTACACTTTTTAAGATTTTTAAGTTTAAAACCCGCGTGGGTTTTCAAACCACGACCGCCGCCCCTGCCCGAAGGCGGCGGTTACACATCACCGCCTGCTCGGGCGGTGGTTTATGACCGCCACCCTTAAGGCGGCGGTTACAAAACCGCCTCTCTGCTCAGGGCGGCGGTTTTGCACAGAATGCAAAAGGATCATCTTTTTGAAATTGTTTTTGCTTTTCTAGCATTTCTACGTGTTTTCGTGACTTTTCCAGTGTTACTCGGATGCTAACTTGCTCTGTTTTGTGTGTTTTTGGGTGTATGCAGGTGAGAGAGGAGTATATCCGGTGGAGTAGAGAGAGGGAGTGTGATTGGCTCCCAGGGGTACTAGATGCCCTCTCACAGGATGAGGAGGACACTCTTCAGCGGGCTAGGATACTACACATTTCACGCGTGCCCCATGTTACACCATCTAGTCACATCCTTTGTGACTTGTTCTCATACTGGGATGTAGATCGGAACACCTTCCGATTGCCAGGGGTCCGCGGTGAGTGGACTATTACATTGGAGGATGTCTATCACATTCTGGGGGTCCCAATCATCGGGAGACGACTCACCCTAGAGACAGCAGGTTCACGGGCCCAAATTGCACAGTGGGCTACATATATGGGAGATGCAGTCATCTCCACGGGGTCGAAGAAGGGGGTTAGAGTTCGATCCATTCCTACCTTGCCCATCCCCTTACTTCGCCAGGCCATCATGGGGATCCTTGCCTCGAGACTGATCGGGGACAAGGGAGGAGATACTTTGTTATACTGCTGGTCCCCTATTATTACATAGATAGAGGGACACGGTTAGATATATGCCTGGGGAGAAAACATTCTTGGGACCACCTACCATGACTTATACAGGGTAGTCCATTTACAGGGGCAGTCCTTGAGCCACCCGACCCTGGTCATGAGTTGGGTCTACGAGCACTTCATCCCCTATGGCAGAGGTGTAGAGGTGACATACCCTAGAGCTGTGAGGGCAGCCAGATGGACAGACATGTTGGTGCTTAGAGCACCTCATCGCCGATTGCCTCCCGACTACTACCGATATAGAGGCCACGCCATACTGCACTATGGTAGGTATATGGGGTGAGGAGGCTCTTACCTTGATCTCCCGCTCTACCATAGGGCACTTATTGATAGAGTGGGGCGAGTGGAGATTCACCCCTTTGGCCAAGTTCCTCAATGCAGCTTTGGCTTACCATACATGGGTATGCTTCCCCCAGTGGCGCCAGTATATAGATTAGTGTGAGAGGCTAGAGGGGGGCCTAGAGGTCGGGGTGGACAGTGGTTATTCCTGGCATTCCTATTGCAGCCAAGAGGATAATACGTGCTAGAGGGAGAGCTGGTGCACCTCAGGCACCTTTGCTTCAGATCACCGCAGTTCTGCCCATAGTAGTGATGACCCCATTGAGGTAGACTCCGAGTCTGAGGAGTTTACAGGGGGAGAGACAAAGGAGGAGACCGAGGACAGTGATCCTGAGTGGCACGACACCCAGGATATCATGCAGGTGGAGAGGGCCGAGCAGAGTGCAGAGAGGGTGACTCTGGTTTCAGAGGAGCCACTCTCCCAGGGCCATGGGGAGGATGAGTCTGTTGCAGGGCATTACGTTGCTCTAGCCACAGGAGCAGCCCCTCAGTTGGCAGCGGCATCCGTGGCGGCGCTGATCCCATAGATCCATCTTGGAGGCCTGGTGATCCGAGTAAGTTACCCTCTCTCGCTTTTAATGTTCGTTTCTTTGTTAGGTTCTCCTTAGTTGCTATCTTGTATTTTTAATTTCTTGTTTGGTTCCTAATTTGTTTTCTCCTTTGTTTGCAGAGACCGCCGATGAGTGGCGAGATTTGATTCGCAGGGTATGCACTGATACCCTGATGATCCCCATGGAGAGGACCTGCGTAGAGCTGTCCATGGATGTTGGGGAGCCTTCAGCAGCCGGTAGACATACTGATGTCTTTTCCTAGTCTGGCATGTGGCCAGGATGGTATCGACTCTCCGCACAGAGTTAGCGGGGTATAGGACGGCCGAGCACCTGATGAGGAGCCATTCTCGTGGTGAGACCACGGCTGCCCCTCGGGATCCTGAGCCCTGCACTGAGTGCCGACATAGCCGGAGTCCTAGGCGTGGGCGTGCGCCTTCAGAGGGGTCTCGTAGGGATTGAGAAGCCACTTGGATCTCGTAGATTTTTGTATGATACATTCTTTTGTATATCCCAGGCTCTTTGAGCATTTTGACCATGCTTAGTGCATGATGGCATTGTACATAAATGCTTTGATCATTTATATATATGTATATTTGTTTTGGATCAAACTCTTGGCATTCATGGCTCACTTTCTATTTCCAGTTTCCTTATGTATACCATGATGTATGTTTATATGTTTTTAGAATGTATGCAATGGTGAACAAATGATGCAAGTGTTTTACTTTCCTTTTTTGTATTTCATGATGCTGATATATGATGATGTAGATATAATGTGATTTTGAATCTTAGTTTCTGTAAGCAATTTTGGATACTTCATTTTTGTTTTGGCAAAGTGATGAAAATAAACTAGTACGATGAACAGATAAACCTGCCCCTACCCCCAACTCCACGCAACTAGTAAGATGCGAGGGCTTATCACCGAGAGTTGGGAAGGGCACAAGTTATGAGATGTGTTGAAATGATACTGATGAAAGATAGACAAAGCTTTGGCGGAACCAAATTGGGAAGCTACAAGCTTACTCTACCCGAGTGACTTCATAGTTTAGAATGTTACTTACTTTGCGGTTTATCCAGACTTAGATCCTTAGATGGCCACATAGTAGACAAAATATGGGTTTTTAGGATTTTTGAGCTCCTTTGGAATTTTGGACATCTGATTCACTTGTTCTTGACCCAAAGACTTCGAGATTTGAATTGTTTTGCTTATGACCTTTTGCATTTGTTTGTCAAGAGGACCCCCTACACTTTGCCCCATGCTACTAGTAAGAAGCATGGGTTTATCACCATGGGCAAAGCATAGGCGAGTAAGGGCATTTCCATCCTTTCCCAACCCTACGTCACTAGTAAGAGACGCAAGCTCATCACCAAAGGTTGGTGGGGCAAGGAAATGTGTAAAATTAAAATTTTCTGTTTGATCAATGTTTGACTTGTTTACTTGAGTAAAATGTCAGTATGTGCTTATTTCCAAAGATATATATATATATATATATATATATATATATATATATATATATATATATATAAATGATGTGACACCATGAAGCTTATAGAATATATATATATATATATATAGGATAGATGTGACACATAGGCATAGACACCTATCCTAAGAAGAAACCAAAAGTGAGAATAAAGTTACGATCTTGGTATGGTTATTGTTATGACTTTGTCATGTCTAGCTTTATTTGATGACATGATTCCGAGATAATTTGATGATATCATGAAAATGGAGAGGTATGATTAGAAATTTTATGCCAACAACATCATGAGTTTGTAATGAATTGCTTTGAGAATAGATTCCTTGATCACAATTTGTGTACGAAACAAGCGGACAAAATGATCTTAATCTATATGAAGATGCAATGTATATATATATAAGTAGTGCTAGCTGCTCATGCGTAGAACCGCTTGAGGTGCAGGGAATTGACTGTTTCACCAAATTCCTCACCTTCTAGCGTACATAAGAGGTATGCACCATTTCCATAGTCCTTCATGACTCGGTATGGGCCCAACCATTTAGGCCGGAATTTCCTTCCTTCACCGGTCTTCTTGTCGATCCGGCTGTCTAGCCTTAGAACTAGATCACCTTCATATATGTCGCGTTCATAGACTTTCTTGTTATATTGCCGGCACATCTGGTCAGCATAGACTCTATGCCGTTGTTCAGCATCTAACCTAGCTTCATCTAGGCTTTCTAGTTGGGAAAGACGTGCTTCTCTGTAAGCGTCTTCATCCAGAATCCCTTGTAATGAAATGCAAAGATCGGGTATTTCAACCTCAAGCGGAAAACCGCCTCGCCCGAATACTAGTGAGAAAGGAGTTGCTCCCGTTGGTGTTCTTATTGAGGTTCGGTGGGCCCATAAGGCCGGATATAACTTCAAGTGCCAATCTCATTTGTTTTCTTTCACCATTTTAAGGAGAATGGATTTTAGTGTTTTATTCATCGCTTCAGCCTGTCCGTTGGCTTGAGGGTAATACAAGGAAGCCGTATGATGGCTTATCTTAAATTTATTGCATAGTTCGTGAACCTCTTCATTCTTAAAAGAAGTTCCATTATCGGAGATAATGATTTGCGGGATACCATACCTGCAAATGATTTGGTTCAAAATGAACTTGGCGATTACAGAACTAGGTACAGTAGTAAGAGGCATAGCCTCTACCCATTTGGTAAAATATTCGGTGGCCATGATTATAAAATTATGGCCGTCTGTGGACGAGGGAGAGAATTTCCCTATTAAATCTAGGCCCCATGTAGAAAAGGGCCATGGAGTAGCGATTGGTTGCAGAGCTTGTGCCGGCATGTGGATCTCATGGGAGAATTCTTGGCACTTATGACACCTGCGTACGAACTCTACTACGTCGTGTTCTAGAGTAGGCCAGAAATAGCCCATTCGATGTATTTTACGAGTGGTGGCATGGCCACCGCAGTGGCCTCCACACATTCCACTATGAGATTCATGGAGAATATTCTTGGATTCTTCTGCATCGACACATCTTAGGAGCATTCCATCGAACGCTTTTCGGTAGAGCACTTGCTCTATAATGACGTATTTAGCTACGATAATACGTAACCGCCTTCTTTGTTGCAGTGTAGCTCCTTCTGGATACGTATGGTCCATGATATAATTAATGATATCAGTGTACCAGGGACACTCAAAGATAGAAGGTCGGGTTTTGATGTAGTATACGCACTCATCTGGAAAATCTAGATCTACTAGATCGCCTCCATCTAATGGGTTATCAGCTAACCAATCTGCGATGATTTGTCCCTTAACTGATTTCTGATTTACAAATGTTAATTCGAATTCTCCCATTAGGGTTATAAAATGTCCAGCTTTCTTAGATAAGGACCCTTGCGTGAGAAAATTTCGTAAATGGTCCGTTTTTACCATGACCCTTGTTTCTTGATTTAGCATATAATGTCTTAGGCGTTTGGTTGCAAAGACTATGGCGAGGCATTCTCATTCTACTTGTGTATAACACGTTTCATAGTTGAGCAGTGTTTGGCTAATGAAATAAATCACACGTTCTCTCTTGTCATCGTCTTCTTGAGCCAGCATGTAGGCTAGCGAGACATTGGTAGCTCGTGAATATAAAATTAACGGGCGATCTAGCTTAGGTGGCATTAGCATAGGTGGTGATAACAAGAAATGCTTAACTGCGTTGAAAGCTTCATTGCAATCTTCAGTCCAATCAATGCTATAGTCTTTCTTGAGTAAATTGTTGATTGGATGAATGGCGAAACTTAAGTCCGGGATGAATCTCTGGATTGCACCAAGTTTTCCAAGAAATGACCTGATTCCAGATTCATCCGAAGGTGGGACCATTTCGAGGACAACCTGAATTTTGGTTGGGTCAACATCTATTCCTCGTGATGATATGATGTAACCTAGGAGCTTCCCTCCTGTTACACCAAAGATGCATTTTTCTGGATTTAGCATGACTCCGTATTCAATCAGACGTGAAAGAATAACACGAGTACTTCCGGATGGTCACAATGCTTCTTGGCCTTAGCCAACAAGTCATCTATGCGAGGATTCCATGATTTTATGAATTAGATCATGGAATATATATGTCATAGCTCACTGGTACGTAGCACCAGCGTTCTTGAGACCAAATGGCATAACAGCATAGCAATAGGTTCCCCAGGAGTTATAAACGTGGTTTTAGCTTGATCTTGTTCAGATATTTTAATTTGATTGTATCCCGAGAATCCATCCATGAGAGACAAAATTTCAAACCCAGCTGTTGCATCAACAATGACATCAATGGATGGCAACGGGAAGTCGTCTTTAGGACATGCTTTGTTGATGTCTCAGAAATCTATGCAGATGTGTATCTTCCCATTCTTCTTGAGAATGTGAACGATATTAGATACCCATTGGGAGTAATCGACTGGTTTGATGAATCCTACTTGGAGGAGTTTTATTACCTCCTCTTTCACCATGAGAGCTACTTTAGGTTTCATGGGTCTTGATTTTTGTTTAATTGGTTTTGCATCTGATTTAGTGATGAGGTTGTGCACCACAATGTGGGGTGCAACCCCTGTCATTTCCTTATAATTAAATGCAAACGCCTTCTGATGTTCTTTGAGGATCCGAGTGTGTATTTCTACTTCTTCTGGAGTTAACGAGGATCCTAACTTCAATATCCTTGGTTCATCTTCCGTTCCGATGTTAACATCAATTGTTTCTTCGATTAAAGAGGCATTACCTTCTTCAAACTCAGGTGGGGCTAGAGGTAAATCCAAATCGCCCCTAGTTTCTACCGTGTATACGCTAGGTTCCATTTCGAAGTAGGAAGACGAATGTGGGATTAAGGACAAATCTATCATATGATAGGAGAGATGTAGTGCCGCATAGGCATTTAAGTAATCCAGAGTGGCCATATCACTATCAACATGGTCTAGGATAGTAGATTCATTTCCGTTTAAAAGAGAATTTGTCATTGTTTTTATCAATGGTTCATCACGAAGGGATACCATAAAATGGGTATCTTTTAACTCACTATTTGGAGTAAAGCGTGATGCCGAGGTTGCTATAGAATCGGCAAGAAGATTGTGTTCTCGCGGGATTGCTTCAATTGATATGAAGTCAAACTCCTTGCTTAAATCTAATACAACTGTTTTGTAAAGCTGTAAGTGCTCGGCTTTGGTTTCATATACCTCAGAGACTTGGTTTGCTACCAATTGTGAGTCTCCTAACACCCTGATGTTATTAACACCGATCCTTTTGGCTAAAATGAGGCCAAGGAGGAGGGCTTCATACTCAGCGCCGTTGTTTGTACATTCGAAATTTAGTTTGAAGGTGAAAGGTAAGAATTTTCCTTCAGGGGAAGTAAAGATTACACCTACCCCGCTCCGTAACGACATCTAGCTCCATCAAAATGGAGTGTCCAATATTTAGCTGGGAGTATAGATGTTGGGGCATTTTCCATGTTTGCGCATTCTACTTCCACCATGCAAAGATCCTTTGCTGGAAGAGAACCAACACCTAGGGAATATCCTATGCCTACTGAATCGAATGGTAAGAATATTGGTAGATCCTTTTCTATCAATTCAACGATTTTTGCAGTAGTTCCTAATGATACTATTTCTACAGTGCTAGCCTCATCTTTGGGGGTTGGGATTGCCTTGGCTGCACTCATAGTTTCAAGATCTGTTGTAGGTATCAACTTTTCTTTTGGTTTTGGGTCGGTAGGTTTATTAAGTTGGTTTGTTGGGAGTTCAAACTCCGAGTGCACGCCTGGTATTTTCTTTAAGTCAGCTAGGTGTACATCAAATGGTTTTGGATCACCTTTGGCCACAAATATCTTTCCTAAGTGTAAAAACCTTACTTCTTGAAATAGCGTAGAAGGGATTGCCTTCATGCGGTGTATCCATGGTCGACCAGAATCATATTATAGTTAGTTTCTGATCTATAATATAAAACTCGACCAAGATGGTTTTGGGTCCTAAGGTGACTGGTAATATTATAGTTCCAACCGAGGTGGCTTTAAGGCTATCATAGCCCCTCAGTGTGTTTCGAGTTGTGGAACAATTGGTTTCTCCATACCCTAGCTTTTGAAGGAAAGAGAAGGGAACTATGTTAACTACCGCCCCATCGTCAACCATTGCACACTTTACATAGTTGTTATAAACCCATACTTGTAAATGTAAGGATGGATCACCTTGGCATGTGATCTCAGCATCTGTCGGCATTTTGTTTATCTCGAATATGAATTCGACGTCCCTATCTGCCTGCCCTAGAGGATGAACATCAAAGTCCACATGATTTACTTGTGTTTCAGGAGGTGGAGTGATGTTAATTAAATGACCTAAACCTAATGCTTCTAAAAGAGAAGCCCTGTAGGCAGGAGAATTCTTTAGTAAGTCTAAAAATGAAATGTGTGAGAAGGTTTTTTTTAGGTCGTTAATTAGATCATAGGCACCAAAGATGTTTTGCTACGATTTTTGGATGTTATCTCGCTCCTAAGGTGGCTTGGACTCGGCCGAGAGAAATAATCTCATGTCCTTATTCATGACTTCGATGAGTAGTTCGGTGTCTAACTCCACTAAACCAACTACCTTAGGTCGTGGCTAACTTCCCGGTTGTGGCACAACTAATGGATTTAGCGAGGTAGAAGCTTCATGATCATTGTTTCCTATCATTACACCCTTGTTTGTCCCAGTTAGATTTAGCCTGTTGTTATCGTGATTTGGGAGCGGATCATTAAAGATCTTGAGGGGTGCATTTTGAGGGGAAACGGCCCCTGAGAAAGTATTTGATGTTGATGGCGTAGGGTCTGCTAAGAACATATCCATGAAAAGTTGTCTTTGTTCATCTGGCAAGTGTTGCATGAATTTGTTGTAGTCACGGCACGTTCTAGTGTCATGGCCCCAAAATTTGTGGAAACCACAATATGAATTAGGATTGTAATTCCTCGTTTGTTGGTTTGGTGCGTATTGCGGTCCAAAATTTTGATCAAACCGTTGTCTACTAGGATTAAAATTTTGCGTTTGTTGTTGTTGGTTTGAATTCTGGTTTCGGTACCTAGTTGAGTTTTGGCTTGGACCTTATATGGGATTTTGCCGTTGTTGTTGTTGTTGTGGATGGTTAAAATCCACTGTGTTGATTGTTGGGGTAAAGTTGTTGTTTTGTTGGTTGTTTATTTGTGATGGAGTATTGATAACATTTACCTTTTTAGGCTGGTCGGTTACTCCATCTGTTGTTACACCCCAATTTTTGTTAAGGATTTTAGGTCCTTGATTGATGTTCATGGTAGTAGGATAAGTTGTAGTGTTCTGGTTGGGGGCGATTAACCTCCCATTTGCTCCATATGTTTTGCGACCACTATCAATTGTTGCTTGATCTATTCGAAGAGCACTCTCCAGTACTTCATCGTAAGTTCTTAATGGGAACTTCTGGACTTCTTCCTTCACTTCTCTGCTAAGAGAATGAAGGAATAAATCACATAGTTCCATTTGATCCATGTTTGGAGCACTTGCCGAAGAATAAAGAATTGTATGCCACCTTTGGATGAAATGGGTGACATATTCGTTGTGTTCTTGTTTGATGTGTAAGAACTCTCTGATTCTTGTTCTTAATAATTTGTTCATGTCGAAGGCCTTGATGAACTCTGACAAAGTTGTTTGAACGAATGTACGGAAGCCTCGGGTATTCTATAATACCAATCGAGAGTGATGCCTTCCAAGGTTTTTGGAAATATTTTAGCAACAACCCCATCCCATGGGAGTAGTTCTCGAATGGCCGTAGCGTAAGCCTTGATATGTGCATTTGGATCTCCCTCACCTTTGTATTTGGGAAAATCAGGGAGAGGTCTTGGAAGCATGACGCTTCGTATGGTGAAATCCAAGGGCTCTTTCAAGTATTCTGAATATGTCCCTATCACATAGGTTTCGACCATTGATGGTGCCTGCTGAGGGAGCGGTGGTGGAATGGGTTGTTGATGTGGCGTTGCGTATACATTGGCAGGGGCATAAGGAAGCCCTTGTGTTTGACCAAACATGCCGGAGAAAGGAGAACATATCCCCTTGTGGTGTTTTGGATTACATGTTTAGGTATGACGGGGTACTGTCCATGAATGGGTTGTTTTGTACTAGACCGGGAGGAACAGTGTTAGAGATGATGGGTCTAGTTGGCGTTTGTTGTGAATACTGAGGAGTCATGCCTAACGTGCCTACTCCTATGAGGAGATCTACCTAAATAGGATGGTGTGGAGGATTGGAACTTCCTGCTTGCATGAATTACGAATTTTGACTTGCTTGGGCAAGTTCTAACCCTCTAACCTTTTCTATTAGAGTTGAAATGACTTCATTTGGTGAAGTCATGGTGTTTTTCCATAGTGGCATTTGTTGTATATTATGGTGTTGTATAGGCATGTGATATCCTGTTATGAACTGATCGCTATCTTGCCAAGTTTCTCCGAGGGTATTTCCTATATGCAGTGGCATAGAGGTATTTTCTTGAAAAGAGACCTCGGGTTGTGTTTGTAAACCTCCTACAGGTGGATACATACTTTGAGAATGTTGGTCGTTCCTGGCATAACGTACCGAATATTCATCGTCTAAACCTCGGTATGAGTCTGATTGTCTACTAATTTGTGGTCTAAGCAGCATCTGAGGAGATGAACCAGATTCTCCGGTGAACGTCATGTTATTCGAGCCTGAAGGCTCTGTTTGTTGCATTTGAGCGAGCTGATCTAACTCCTCAGTTTGAAATGATGAGTTATATCTGATTCTCGGAGTTTGTGTTGACAACTGGTTAGTTGAGTAGTTGTCACCCCATACTGAGAGTGAGGGTGATGATTGTCTATTTTTCTGGGCGTAGTATGCCTCAAGAGCCAAGAGGGGTCTCCGCTATATGCATCGAATCCCAACATATTCGAGGGGTATATGAATACCCGCGAGAATAATGGGAGAGAGCGGAAATAGCTCATCTAATCTATTCTAAACAATGAAATAGCTCATCTAATCTATTTGCAAGGCTCTCGATCCTACCTTAAAAGTGAGGAGTGAATCATAGTTTCTCGAAACTATCAATCCCCACACTTCCCAGTAATATCGAGAGTATAATTAATCAAATAAAGCAATTAACTACTCTATTTGATATAATTATAACTAAAACTTTGAAAGCTAGAACCGGATTCCGCGAGCAATGGTGAATCCGATGGTATATGTGATTTTGTCCCTCGGTGTGATCTCCTCGTTCCTTCATGTTCACGTGGATCCAGAAAAGCATGTAATGCTAGCATCAAAAGAAGTAGATATTGGGACAAAGGCAGCTCAAGATACAGACTGAATACAATGTGAGTAGGAGAGGGATAGCGCAAGAGTACAGAGCTTGGCTTATGCAATTCCTAGCAAGATTTATTGCGAGTCATGCAACATGAAGCGTCTAGAACCTGAAACTATCATGTTTGAAGAACAAAACCTACAACTTTAATGGCTTCCTATTGATAAACAGACTATCCTATTCCAATGGATTGGATGAAATAACAGCAGCACTTGCACAAGATGGATATGTGGCTTACTAACAGTAAAACAATGCTAACTAAGCATGCAATGAAAGAAACTAAGCATTCTAAGCAAAATGAAAACTAAATCTATTGCAAAGAGAAATCAGAGGCAAATTTGAGGGGCCATTTTCTTGAGCACAAGCCATCTATTTATAGCATTTGGATTTACCCAAGGTAAAAACCAATTTGAACTCTTAAACTATAAACAATGGCAAAACACTATTCCAGGGAACCAGAATCATAAATGCAAGCCTATGGTGGTGAAATAAAGTCAAAACGTTGAAATTACGTGAGTCATGTTAAAAGAGCTTTCTGGAAAACACGTAAAGGACCGCCACCTGATCGTGGGTGGCGGTTTTGTCATCAAGAGAAAAAGGCCAAGAAAAGAGAGGAAAAGGGAAAAACAAAGCACGCGGGGGCTAAGCGGGGCATGCGGGATGTTAACGCACACTTGGAGAGATTTTTCGGATCCTAAACACCTTGCGAGGAGACTTGTATCATCATTGGGGCACGTGTCACGTTGTTCGCGATAGTACCTTATAATTTCGGGTACGTGATAAAGGTGATCAATCCAAAAACCTTCATAACTCAAACAATCCAAACACTGCGCAATATGCAAATCCAACCCTGCATAACCAACTTGCATGTCCAATATAACCATTTGTAGATAACATATCAATGGAGTAACATAGTAACAAGAGGAAATCCAAACATCCCTAACCATGCTCAAGGCATCCATGTGAAAAACAAACATCTACATCATCATAGAATCACAAAACTAAATCTATCCACATGTACAAACTCACCATGTACATCCATCCATATCACTAGGCTCTCCAAAAATCTAAGTCTCGCCACCACTAACTCCAAATCCGAATATGAATCCTGTGCTCATCAATGTCAATAAAAAACATCCATGTTAAGCCATGTCACTAATACCAAGTGAAAATACAAGCAAACATGTCATCAACATACTTTGCACAATCAACTAAGATGAAAGAAAAACAAGGGCACCAACTAAAAATGGTAAATAATCACCGCACAAACTGTGACCAAACCGACCATGGTTTCCTAACCGACCCACCACCCTAACTAGCATATTTTTTTCTTTTTCCATCCTTCAAACTCTAAAAATTTATATATCATCTAAAACCATCTGAATACCCCATCAACTACCTTCCTGGAATATCCAGGAACCACAAAATAAACCAGAAGTGACATCACAAAGAAATTAAATCAAAATACCTACAAAACTTTGATTGTCATCCAAAACCAACTTATGCCTCATGATACTCTAAATAGTAGCATACTCCTCTCATTCTCGCACATGCATATGTATCCAACTGTAATTTTAACAACCATGGCTTGCTCCCACCGAACACAAAATCCTCCGCACCGCCTCTAACACCAAGCTCAAAAGTAAATATGTCACCGATAAATAAAAACCAACTGAAAGAACTATAAAATTGACTTCCTTTCTTCTCTCGAAAATAATTCTACATCACATAAGTTTGGAATTCTTATGAAGTAGGTGAATCACCTTATTTTCATCCGTGTGTACTCAATATCTCTCATTACTTGAATCGTGTCTAATCATGACTTTTCATTGAGGATCTCATCCTTAGACTAGAAACCCTTGTCCTCAAGATTCCACACAATCGGGAAATAAAAGTCAAACAACACCAAAAACCATGGTGTAAATTTGTGCACACTATCCAAACATAATATCAGTTTCTCCAAACAAAAGAAATAAAACATGAATCATATAGAGATACCTGACTCAAAGTCTCAATGGACTAACTAAGCCAACTCCATCCTCTTTCTGATCTAAACCATGAAGTGATCTACACCGTTTCTACCATGTACACTCTGTGTAATAAATGTGATCCTCTAAACCAGAAAAAAATCATCTACCCTCACTTTCTGTAAAGAATCCTATACTGAGATAAGTTTCCTTAGAGATCGACCATGGTCATCTCCTAACTAACCACAATTAGATGACCGATACCGGTTCCTCTGTGACCAACCTCGGTTCTTAGACCGATGTCGATGTTGCTGGAACAAACCCAATACCACACAATTTGGCATAGAACACCACACTAGGTGCCTACTTCTACCGAAGCTGATAATTGAGCTGAGCCAGTCATTTCAAGAAGCATACAAATTTGGTAAAAAAACAATACAACAAATCCATACAATAAATTACATCAAGATGAAATGGATTGCCTTACCAATACCAAGATACTCAACTACATCTTCAACTGAACTGAAATACATGCTTCTCTGATGGAATCCCTATCTTCATTTTGTGCTATTGCCTCTCTAATGAAGCCCGTGTTGCTGATTGCACCAAGGATGTATAACTTCTCCTCTATCTCATACTTAGATATGCAATCCCAAACCATGCATGTGCAACCAAAACATACAATAACTGTAATACTAAGATAAAACCACACCTCTCGTAACTTGCTTCTACAATATGACCAACATGCTTGTGCCTCCAAGAACCAAGGACACCTTAACAAATAAGACACATTTCATGCATATCTTAATTTCTTCAGATCTATGATTTTTGTTTAAAACTAGGCTACCCAAAGAATGGCCCACCATGGTCATCCCGTAACCGACCATGGTCACCCTATCGATGCCGGTTCCACTTAACCGATGCCGGTCGCTTTAATTTCCAACAACCTTACTCTTCTAACTCCCACTTGAGACTCAATCTCTTCCTACAATTTTCACATCAGGAAAAACAAACCCTGCTCTCATACATGTCAGTAAAAACCACTAATAAAACCATGAAACAAACCCTTACTCTGAAATAACCAAGCTTTGATACTAGTTGTTGGGGATGGGTCTATGTGGAAACATTTGCAACTATAGAATATCAAATCCAAAACATGCAAATACAGATCTAACAATCCCCACAAAATCGAGAACAATGGAAGTATTAACAAGAATAATCCATATCACACAAAAGTACACACACATAACACAACATGTTCCGTGGTTCACCCAATGTGGGCTACCTCCACCAAAGATAAATATCTCATATATATAATATAACAAGATATTACAAATCAAATATTCTCGCACAAGAGTACATATATCTCTACAAGAGCATCTCTTCCTCTCGGATCTCTAACCGAGATCTACCCGAGTGCACTACAACCGTGCCCCTGAAAGGCCACCGGATCTCACATACCCGAAGCTACCCCGCATCTCGCCATGTGTAAAAAATATCTCACCATCTTGTGTATTCTCAAAACAAGACCAATGTGCAACTATATAACCTTGCACTAAGAAGTAAGTCTTTCCTTCATTAATGCATCAACATGTAAAAACATGGAAACAACTTTCTCTACAATACTATAGTCCTATAAATAAAAAATACATCATGATCTCATGGATATGTAATACAAAATCTCACAACATGTGGATCTACAAGAATGAGCAATAACAAGATCTCACAAAAACTTGTGGATCTAACAAGAAGAAACACTAAGTGCTTTGCATACTATGCAAGCCATTAAATGAGACTAAATAATAAAAAGGAAATATAGTAGAAGATAATACCATCTTCTCACCAATAATGTACCTACACTTTCCTTCTATTCAACTTCTCTCTATGAAAGCTCCTATCTTCATGCAATCTGCTTTTTCTTCTTTTTTTATTCTTCTTCATCCTTTCAACCAAGGATTATGCTCTTCTTCTCATTTTTCCTTATTCCAACATATCTAACCCTAGTTTTCTAGCTCATATAAGCCTATAAAAACTTAGGGTATAATAATATGCATTACATCCTTTAAATTAAATTTAAAAGAAAATCTAGATTAAATTCCCATGATTTAAATATAAAATTTCACGCATAGGTATTTGGTCCCACTTATCCCGACCGTGCACTGCAGTTATCCTCGACCAAAGGTCAAGTTATCATGATGATGATTGATGCCGGTTACCTCCCACCAATGTTGGTTATCCCGACCGATGTCGATTATCATGTAAACAAACAACATGTAAATCATGTTATCTATGAAGAAATTCAACTCCACAATCCTAACAAGGACTACATTTGGGGCATCTTATACATCCGTATCACGTACATAGGGGAAGAGTTCTATTCATTCTATTCCATTCACCATTTTCATCTTACATCTAGTTATTGCCCCTAATTTTGCATCATTGATGCTATGATACCCTAGGCACACAATTGCACACACAAGCACAAAAAACTACATTGGGTTTAGAATCTAGTTTAACGCTTAGTCGTAATTCCACCATTATGGCATCAAAGGTTAGTCTGACCCCTTCATTTGCATATTTATTTTTTAGGGATTTGATGCTTTGTATGGGGTTTTGCAGTTAGGTATTCATTATAAAACTACAACGACATATGAAAGTGTTTTCGACAACTAAGGGAGCAAGATGAAGATATTGCCAATACCTTGTGACATCGTCATATTCAGATCTTGATATTTTTTGCATACTAGAGCACCTAGATTCACCGTAATCTCTTGGGTAGCACCGTCATTCCCTTTCCTATCCGCACAATCACCATGTCCATCCCCGCACATAGCGAGGTAAGTTAATTTTAGGTTAGAACCTTATCAATTCCATTTCATTTATTTCACTTTAATCAAATATTAAAACAAAATTTACTTGGCACTTTACATCGATTATTCCATCATTGGTACTAGTTTAGATTAACATAGAAAATTCACATTTTTAGTTAAACACCTCCTAACTCCACCCAGTAGCTCCGGTTATGCCCATTTTATTGAAGACTTTTTTTACTTCCTCAAAATTGCCCTTTGACTAGTAAACCTAAATGAAGCATACTTGACCATGTAAATAAATCAAAATGACCTGAAACCTCTTTGGACATCAAGAAAAACTCACATACATCACACAATGGAAATTTAGTTTACAACTCCTTTGGACAACCTTGTCCCAAAACAAACTTCTTCAGAAACTGACTGTTTGAGTGGGGTCCACTCATCACCATGACCTCTACCATAAATTTCTAGAAATATGAAGGAGTCTTATACATGTTAAAATAATTATCCATTCACTAGGAAGAAATTCTAGCCACTTATGAAGCAAATATCTTAAACCACTTTCAAGTTAGGGTTTCAAACTCATAACAAGTTATTTACCTTCTTAACATTCATTCATAAAAATATGACGATGAAATGACCTAATTATTTTTTTGAAACCTTATAGAAAAAAATTAAAAAGTCTTTGAAATCCACAAGGTCCCATGCAAATCACATAATTCAGGGTGAGCATTAGAAGTTCCATTTTGAGTCTGGAAATGCACTAGTTCTTGACCCTGTTTCACCAAAAACATCATAACTTGTAAAAACTTATTTAGAATGACTCCAAATTTTTCTCACACCTCAAGGAAATCCCTCTGCATCATCTCCAATCATAAAAAATCCATGGATAGCTTTCCATTTCTCCATCCTATCTCATTTGCATAGTTTCCCCTTAGAGTTTTACACTTTGTAGAAGCTAGGGTCAATTGAAAGAACACTATGAATCATCATGAAACATTTAAAATTGTCCTAACATACCCTTAATGAATCAACCCATGAAATCAAAAACATATCTAAATATCCTTGTCATCATCACTTTGAGCATCATCTCGACCCTACACCATCATCCAATTTGTCATTCTTTGGAGGATCATTCCCATTTGCAAGTCCCACGGCTTGGGAATGATCCAATATTATGCAAATCACACCAAATGACCCTGCCTTAGAAAATCACATCCATAACTTATTTGGGGGTGTTGTGATTTCACACTAACAGTTTTGGCACGCCTGGTGGGACAAGTCTAAAGCACCTTACCACTTCACTTCATCATGTTTGATGTGATCTTGGTGAAGATTTCAGCCTTTGGAGGCACTTTCAAGCACATCTAGTGACTCCATTTGGTCAACAACCCATCCTTTGAGTTGCAGACCTTCTTCCCATCCATTTCCACCCATTATTTCTTCCATCTCCTTCATATTCTTCAATCCCATGAAGTTGTGCAATCATGACTTCATTCCCACCATGGAATTCACATCTACAGCAGCAACAATGATATTCCACCTCCAATGTGATTTATAACTCCTTCAAATCAGCATTTTGAGTAGATTCAAGATCAACATGTTTACTCCTATGAGCAACAGTGTTAAAATCAGTTTGGCTATGGAGCTTTCCAAGAGTAGGGGTATACAAACAATGAAGAAAATCAAATGCAAGATGCTGATATGTTGGAGAAGATCCAAAAAATGGAGATTGACATGGTTCAGTCAAGAGCTACAACTCAAATGAAGGTGTTTAGAATTGGTTACAGGGAACCTTGTCCATGGGAAGGCCCTTTTCTAAGAATATACAACCCTCAAGAGAAGCTTGAATTCATGATTGAAGTGTTTCCCTAGGTTACATAGTGGATTGAGGACATTGGGGCTTATGAGTAAAGTGCGGTACAACCTTGTCAATGGGTAAGTCAATCACTAGCTCCCTCCATTTCATTTTCTCTCCCTCAATCTTTATCATTTCAGTAGAGGCAAGAGTCAAGCCCCTCACTTGCTGCCCCAAGTTTTGATTTTATTTCTCCTTCTCCTATTCTTCCACCTCATCTCAGTTCTTTTGTCCTTTTCCCTCCAAACAGTCATCCCCTTCAAACAAACAAGAAGTTGCACCTCCCTTCCCACCACAAAAAATTGCAAATATGGTTGAACCCCAACCTGCCACTCCTTTTGCTTTCCCAAGCCCATGTTGGGAAGAGACTCAAGAATCCAATCAAAGAGAACAACAAGAAGAGGATCCCAACGAGAAAAAGAAATGATAGAGAATCTAAAAAGTTGGGCTGCCAAATTTGGGTTTACAAAGATCCCTTGATGGTCAAGCCAAACAAGGAGGTTAAGATTGAAGAACCAGGTGGTGGTGAGGCCGAGTTTGAGCAGAAGAAGAGAAAGAATAAGAGGAGGAATAATCAGTCCCAAACCCCATTGAAGAGGAGCGGCTAAGAGATATCGATCGAGTGTTGAGGCCACTCAATGAAGAAGGCATCATTGAAGATTTTTTTCTTTCATTTCAAGGGCCTGATTTGATTGATGAACCCATGATGGAAGAGTACCATACAGTTCCAGAGGCCTTAAGTGTGGAGTAGGCTACAAGGAAACCTTCATTTCTTCCTCCCACTTCATCCCCTTCAATATCTAATGTTGAAGAAGAGTTTGATCTCTCAAAATTCATGTTTAAGGAAGAGAGAAACCATGGTGAGTAAGTTGTAGATCAAGAGGACACCATGAAGGAGGTAGAGCACTTGCAGCGAGAAAACAAGGAGGTAGAATGTCAGTCAGACTTGAGAGATTGCTTTGATGAAAAGGATCCCATGGAGATTACATCATTTTCTCCTCCATCCATCTTCCACACACATGAACTTTCTGCCATGAAGGAGAATATTCAAGTGCAAAAGCCTGCACTCCATAATGGCCCTCTGGAACCAAGGTTGGAAGATCTTGATCTTCCATGTTCTTCAAAAGAGGAGGAAGGCAAAAGGCAGGAGGATGTCATCATCTCTCTCATGCCATTCATCCAAGAAGGTCCACAAGAAAAATCCATTCTTGGAGTTGAAACTCAGAACAAGGGGTGCATTCAAAGGATCAGACCATGCCCAATCAGGTACTTGGCTTCATTAGAGCCAATGGAGAAGCCAAAACCAGTCATGCCTACTTCAGGGCATGAGGATGAGTACCAAGGTACCAAGGGTCACCATCAATACCTCCAAGAGTCCAATGTAGGTCAGCTTGAAGAGGTATTTTCCATTAATGTTGATACCTTGATGATTTGGGTGGAGGACAGGCTTATAGCCAATTTTTCACTCATACAGCAGCTATATTTAGTGTCAAATCATTTGCATGGCTGCCCCTCTTCGAAAGGGAAGATAAATCTCCCGCCATAGCAGGCTTTGTTTAACATTCTTTCTCTCTGGTTAGTGTAGGAGTAGGAGTAGACTTTGTTTCTAGCAAAAGAAGTGCTTATGCACACTCTACATGTCTCATTTGAGGCATGTATGATTTGGTCTCTATATATAAGTTTTGTTCGCATTGCTCCAAAGGTGCATAAAGCCAGGCTCTTCAGTATTCATAGCAAGGAAACTCATAGTTACCCGTAATAGTTGTCATCTTCAAAGAAAACAAATACAAAGAAACTAAATTCGTTTCAAAATAGTCCATTTTAGGGACAAATGAAAGCCCTAGAGTTAAGTTAAAAAAAATTTACTCTCAGAAATTCCATTTTCAAGATTTCCTTATGAAAATTGAGAGTGCAGACTCAGGGTCAAACAAAACATAGAAAAGGCATACAACAAAGCTTGCGGTGGCTCGGGATCAAGACTTCTAGGTTCGGATCGGTTTCATGTTTATCAAGAAGACTCCATGCCCAATGGATGCTTCAAGGCCATCGTCTCTTCATCTAGCAGCAGATGTCCCCGTGAGTCGCCAAATTGTTATCCCAAATTTTCCCCGAAATTTTACTCAAGAAGCCTTACACATAAAGAAAACATGAAGGGAAATAATTTAGACCCACGAGCTCAAGTTCCGTAACTCCGCAAAGTAAAAACAGAGGCCCAAGAAAGTCAAATCCTACCCCGCACAAGAAGAAATAGAAGAAATGGTTCTTCTGAACGTTTCCATAACTTAAATCTATTAAAAGGGTCGAGGGAGGACTCAATAATAGAATCAGTAGGGTCGAGAAGAAGGGGCAAAGGCCATGAAGAGAGGCTAGGAGAAAGAAAGGAAAAATGACAAGGATCCAAAGTTTTCAGGATCAAAAATAGTTCAAGAAAGAGTCTAAAATTGACTAACTATGGAGAAGCATGTGGAGGAATCCACATGTCCTAACGATGCTCCTCCAAAGATGAATCCAAAGAGAGAGGCCCAAACAAGCGTTGCATCTCCACGTGTCCCAGGCCGGAATAGAGGCATGGTTAAGTGGTCAAACAGAGTTAAAGGCGATGGGGCGGTCTCAAAAGTGGCTAAGTATGAATGTGCAAGCAGAGAGTGCCAAGTGTCAGCATGGCGCATTTCCAAGTGTTGGTCCAAAGCCGAGACCCAAACAAGCGTAGTGCCTCCATGTGTTATATCAAGAGGGGCAAAGTTAGTTGAATAGTCAATACATGAGCCAAGTTAGCGGAGGCTACCAAGTGTCTTAATGGCGCTGATTTAAGGGTCAAATAGAGAAAAGGTTTCCAAATGAGCATCTGGCTGCCACGTGTCTCAAACTAAAAGGGGGGCCCATTTTTTCAAGTTGTTTTCCCGCCCATTTGTGCGGATCCGATACAAACTTCAAAGGGGCATATCTTTCGACCTAGGGCTTGATATTTATGAATTTGACACCATTGGAAAGATCTCAACCTCTTCTATGCCATGGGGGTCTGAAAATTTAATTTTTGGGAGGTTAGGTGGGAGAAAATTGGGGAAACGTCTTTGAGCCTTCAATGTAAAATTCATCTATCTCAACAACCGGATCGATTCGATCTGTTTCCACCATTTCCTCTTCTTTCAAGGCACTTGAATCAAGGATTCATGTAGTAAAGATGAATTCAGGGGAAGATTTATTAGAATCATTAATAACAAAGTGGTTGAGCTACGACTGCATTTCCCACTTCTCTCTCTCTCTCTCTCTCTCTCTTTCTTCTCTCTGATCGAATCTATAAATACGAGGGCAAGATTCATTGTAAAGGGTTGTTCATTCTTCTTCCCTGCCCCCCTCTCTTTTTCTTCTCCAGGGTTGAATGTGGAGTTTAAGCCTCCTCCCTTGGCTTTGTAATGGAATTTTCTTGCCTCTTGCCCATTAATGGTGTATTGTGTGAACTCTTGGAGAAATAAAATATGTTTTTCGTGATGCGTTTTTTTCCATGCTTTGTTCATTTTGTTGTCTCTTCTTACCTCTCACCATTGCAAGGTATACTTGTGCATCTCTGATGTCCATTGTAGGTTTTGAGAATCAGAGTTTAAGGGGTTCAAAATGGTGTTCATTTTGAAATTTATCCTTGGTATGTGATGCATCTATCCATCCTCTCCGTTGCTCACCTCTCTCCATTTCAGCAAAGCTTGGGTTTGTGATCAGCGCTTCCCTTTCCTTGGTGTTATCACCTATATGGTGTAGGATTTCTTTATTTTCATGCTCTCTATCTCTCTCCTTGGTCCCTTGGAATTATTAGATTAGGAGTAGATAGTCGCATTTCCTTCCTTAGAAGTAGTTTCGTGCTAGGATTAGGAAGAGGAACCAGCCTTCTTTGGAGGATCATTCCCATTTGCAAGTCCCGCAGCTTGGGGAATGATACAATGTTATGTAAATCACACCAAATGACCCTTCCTTAGAAAAGAAAATCCATTACTCATTTGGGGGTGCTGTGATTTCACACTAATAGAGCCTACAGATGCAACATCATATAACACACTCTCAAAAGTAGAGAAAGACACTTTGAAGGAATTAAGAAAGAAAGATGGAAAATCTCTTTTGTTCATTCATTAAGCCATGCATGAAAGCATCCTACCTAGTTTAGCAACAGCTAGTAAAGCACAAATTGCATGGGAAACTCTCGAAGTTATGTATAAGGGAAAAGAGAAAGTAAAAATCGAAAATATACAATTATTTCGAAGATATTTTGAAATTATGTCAATGAAAGATTCAGATTCCGTAGAATCCTTCTTTACTTTTGTAGTTGGTTTAGTCAATCAAATCAAATCTCATGGTAAAACTATTAAGGATAAAAGGATTATTGAAAAATCACTTATAATTTTTCCTGCAAGATCCTTTGGTAGTTGCTATTGAAGAAACTAAGGATATAAGTCAGTTTTCAATTGATGAGTTGCATGCATCACTAATAAATCATGAATAGAGGTTGAATAGATCACATACAGTTGTAGATCAAGCTTTTTCATCACATGTATTAGGAAATCATGGAAGAAGAACACAAAATTTCAGCCCTAGAGGTAGAGAAAGAAGTTCATCTAGAGGATGTAGCAGCGGTCCATCAAACTCAAGTGAAAGAGGACATAGTCAAGAGCACAATCTTAATCATTTTTTCAGGTCGAGAAATGATAAGTTGCGTATGTGCAATGTTACTATTGCAAGAGATGTGGGGATTATGTTTATGAATGCAAAAACATTAGTATGATCGAACAAGTAAAATCAAAATTAGGTTGGGAGCTCTGCTCCAAATTCCATGTTTATTGCATGCACAAAGATTGTCGAATCATTTCCTATTGAGTGTAATCTATCCCAAGAGAGTCCTAGTGATGTATGGTATTTGGATTCTCGCATGCAGTAATCACATGTTAGGTAACTTAGATTTATTTTATAATTTGGATGAGTCAGTAAAGACAGAAGTTACCCTTGGGAATAATAATACAATAACTATAAAAGGAAAAGAAAAAATCAACATTTTAACTAAAAAAGGGGAGAAAAATATTATGTGGGATGTTTATTATGTTGCATGTTTGAAGCATAATCTTATGAGCATTGATCAATTGGTACAAAAGGGATACAAAGTTTACTTTGAAAACAATGAATGTGTGATCATGGATAAAGCTCCAAGTACTTAGGTGATTACTAAAGTGAAGATGAAAAACAATAAAATGTTTCCTTCGATGATTATACCATCCACATCTGGAGTTCATACTATAGATTAGTCCTGGAGCTAAGGAGATTGAATAATATTTTTAGTTAGTTGAAAAATATGAAACCTAGCAATGGCATCTCGGTTCGGTCATATAAAATTTGTTAGTTTGAATTTAATACACAAAAAATATGATGAAAGGGTTTTCCTTTGATTTAAAAACTAGATAGAGTTGTTAAATGTTGTATTTTTGGGAAGCAACACAAAGATTCCTTCCTAGTTGGAAAAATAAAAAACAAGTGCACCACTTGAAATTGTTCACTCAAATTTATGTGGACCAATGGAAACAACTTTTATTGGAGGTTGCTCATACTTTATGACATTCATTGATGACTATAAGGAAGACATGGGTGTATTTTTTGAGACAAAAATCATATGATTTTGATATATTTCAGTAGTTCAAGGCTTTAGTGGAAAATCAAAGTGGGTACTACATCAAAGTTATGAGGACAGACAGAGGAGGTGAGTATGTTTCCAATTATTTTTGAAGTTTCACAAATATCATGGTATACACAAGTAATTTACTTCCGTGTATACACCGCAACAAAATGGTGTGGTAGAGAGAAAAAAATATAATCATCATGGAGATGGTGAGAAGTATGATAAAGACAAAGCATCTTTCAAATGAGTATTGGGAAGAAGCAATATAAACTATTGTTTACATCATAAACAAGTGTCCAACGAAAATTGTTCAAACATGG
Source organism: Taxus wallichiana var. yunnanensis (assembly GCA_018340775.1). Classification (NCBI taxonomy): domain Eukaryota; kingdom Viridiplantae; phylum Streptophyta; class Pinopsida; order Cupressales; family Taxaceae; genus Taxus; species Taxus wallichiana. The sequence continues at coordinate 254,525,201 of CM031238.1, read as the reverse complement.
TTCCTCAAAAATCTTGGAATAAGAAGACACACAATGCTTATCATTTTAGAATATTCGGTTGTGTGGCATACGAACATGTGCTTGATGAGCTAAGGAAGAAGTTAGACAAGAAAGGAGAAAAGCACATATTTGTTGGATATTCAAAGAATACAAAAGGTTATAAGTTGTTTAATCTCAAGTTACTGTAAAGGTCATAATCGAAGAGATCTACGGTTTGTTGAAAATTAGGCATGAGATGGAAGCATTGAGAAAATAGTGAGTGTAGCAAAGAGCTATATTCCTCATGATGATATGGAAAATGAAAGCATAGAGTAGTAAGGTATTGTATCTTCTTCTAATCTTGGACATGCACCACAAGTTGTAGCATAAGCTACACCTCCATCTGCATCTAGAAGGTCTCCAAGATTTCATTCATCTTCAACATGCAACATATACCACACAAAACACCATAAGAAACTCCATCGATATAAAACAACCCATCATCGATAGCCCTTTGCGTAGAGAAAACAAGAAGTCTTAGTAATATTTATAATGTTGATACAACTAATGCTTTTTCATTTTTGCATTGTTTTCTCAAGATGTAGATCCAATATACTTTGAAGAGACTATAAACAATGAATTTTGGGTTCAAACCATGGATGATGAGGTAAATTCCATACAGAAGAATCAAACATGGGAATTGGTAGATCTTCTAGAAGGAAAGGACATGATAAGAGTGAAGTGGGTCTATAAGAACAAATATAATGCTGATGGTAAAGTACGTAAACGTAAAGAAAGGTTGGTTCCCATAGGTTTTTCACAACAATATGAAGTATATTACAATGAGAAGTTTGCACCTGTAGCACGTTTGGACATGGTAAGAATGGTTTTAGCAATTACAACTAAAAAATAATGGTCTATTTATCATATGGGTGTAAAATCAGAATTATTGAATGGTTTTCTTGGAGAATAAGTTTATGTAAATCAGCCATAAGGTTATGAGATTTAAGGTCAAGAAGGAAAGGTATACAGGTTAAAAAAAGTGCTCTATGGTCTCAAGCAAGCACCTAGAGCTTGGTAGAACAAATGATTCTTATGTGATACATAATTATTTCAATATGAGCAACATTGAGCCTACCTTATACATCAAGATCAATGAGAAAGGTAAAAAATTTTATTGTTTGTTTATATGTGGATGATTTAATCATCACTTGGAAATCTATCTACATATTCATTCATATCAGCTATGAAGAAAGAATTTACGATGACAGATCTAGGCCTCATGCACTATTTTTTGGGAATAGAAGTTCAAAAATCAGAAGCTGGAGTTTTTATTTCACAAGCAAGGTATGCTAATGATGTTTTAAAGAGATTTTATAAGTTGAATTGCAAGCCAACGCCAACACCATGCTGCAGAGGTTTGAAGTTAAGAAAATATGATAGCAGATCATCCGTAGATCCAATATTGTTTAAAAGGCTAGTTGGAATTCTAATGCATTTGATGGCCACAAGGCCGGATATTATTTTGAGGGATATATTTGGAACTAAGAATCATGGAATTTTGTATTCAACATCAGATGATTTCAAACCCATAGGTTACACAGATAGTGACAATACCGGAAGTATTGATGAAAGAAAGAGTACATCCGGCTATGCTTTTCACTTTGGAACATGTGTAGTTTCATAGGCATCGAAGAAGCAACCCATAGTCACACTATCTTCAACAAGTAGAGTATGTAGTAGCAACAAGAGCAACATGTTAGGTTGTTTAGATGAGAAGAGTGTTGAAAGATTTGAGATAGAATCAAGAAGATGCTACACAAATTTTTTGTGACAACAATTCAAAAATAACATTATCCAAAAATTATGTTTTTCACAAGAGGAGAAAGCACATAGACATGAGGTATCACTTCATCAGGGATTTGGTTAACAATAAGGAAATTTGTCTTGAATTTTGCAGATCTCGAAGATCAATTTGCTGATATTTTTATGAAATCTTTGGGCAATGAAGTTTTTGAGTATTTGAGAAGTTGTTTGGGAGTTTGTGATTAGGAATATGTCAGATCTAGAAGTGCACACTCAACTCTAGAATAATAAAAGTTTGAAGGTCAAAATTAAGGGGGAGTGTTAGAAAAAAACTTTAATTTTTTCCCCGCTTTATTTTTTGGAAAAGCTTTTAAAACAAAAAAAAGCAAGTTATTTTTCATGCATAGGTTATTTTTAAATAGATGTTCCTAGTTTTAGGAAAAGCTAATAAAGAAAATAAATCAAAATATTTGTATTGCACAAAAGCATGTGCTAATTTTAGGAGAGTGGAGTGTTTTATTGTTAGATGAAATCCATCTATTTATTAGAGGCAATTGTAAGTGTTTTGATATAACACATTCAGAGAGATTGTATTGAGCCAAAGCTCTGACAAGGAAGAAGAAATATATGCACAAAAGTGCTGATCTGAGTTTGCAATAATCTGTTTTATTTGTAATTATTTATTTTATTTCTGTTAGTTGTTATTTTATGTGCCTAATTTCTATAATTTCTCCCTAAAACTACCTCTCCATGTCGAGTAAAACGCAACAACCCGTAGAAAATTTACTTCCCACAAAAATAAATATTGTTTTATAGTTCCCAAAATCCCTTATGGCATGAATTTCAAATGCCAAGATCATATAACTCGAATAGTACTTGAGTGTGAAATCGAAGGGTAAAAATGCATTTTCTAGAAAGGATCAAGAAATCAATTACAAATCCAACCTCCACTATGACATAGATGTGTGGTAATAAAATTAACATGAGTAGCTAATAAAGGTTCTATAATCAAATACATTTGACATAGAGTACAAATGGGAGACCCACATATCACAAATTACTTGTATAATGCCTAACACAATAATAATAATGTATAGTTGGACATGCCAAATGTTAAGGATATGGATATGCACCAAGATGAATAATATAAGCTATAAACCTAAAAATGACAATTGTTTTTATCAAATACCTTTTTAATTAAAAAAATATTCCAAATTCAACCAAAAAGGTAGTTCATGTTCAAATAATAAATGGCTAAAGCCTAGACACCTAAAGGAATTGTTTATTTCAAAAATTTGACTGGGTCATGAAGAGTTGATATTAGTCAAAGGTTTTAGAACCAAAACAATTGTAAAACTCCGCGGTGATGATATACACTCATTGGATTATGTCGGTGGTATTATGCCACCTTGGTGAAATATGAGGAGTGCACTTTGTCATACATGATCCAAGATGGAAAATAAATAAAACAACATAACAAGAATCATATCAAAAATCAATATACAAGAAAGAATTATCAAATTACCTCATCATACAATGCTAAATATGAATTACACATCCCCAATCTCTACATGTCTAAGCAGTTGTCATTTTACCTTACTCCGTATCAAATTTAATGTTCTTGCTCTAAAAATTCTCCCAATGATTCCCCCTCTCCGTATCTTACATTTTAATGGGGATACCTATTCTTGCATATGGATCATTTAACTATACAAGTAGGTAGTTAGTCCATTGCATCCTAAAATTTAATATATTTTAAAATAAATGACTTTAATTAAATTATGAAATTGATAACTAACTACCAAATCATAACATACATGTTATAACTCAATTTATTGCATAATAAAGTTAAATGTTTCATTTGCATGAATAAGATGAAAACATGATGTGACATGCTTACCTTATTGGAAGATTCATCATCCCAATGACAATAGTATATCAAGATCATCCTTAAATTTAGTAAGTAATATCACAATATCATTATAAACATTATTCGAATGTCATCATTACAAACAATCGTACTTTTAAATCAAATTTAGAAATACCAAATTTATGTATAAATCAAGATAACAACAATATAATTTCTAATAAGTAACATCGATCAACTAATAAAAAAATTTATTTCCTTTATTTATAGAAATACCTTCAAGCAATCATTAATTTGAAATCAAATAAATGAAAAATGTTAGAATGCATGGTTCGATATGAATAATTAATCTATAATATAAGTTAAACTAGAATTTTAATAATGTTTAACATCTCATATCTTTTATATAACCAAGTTATTCCAAGAAATGTTAATATAACTTATAAAATTAATACAATCATTTAAACAAGTGTGGGAAAGCTAAAAACATGTCAACAATAATCTCCCAAGTGGCACTATCCTCTCGTGGTACCGACCAAACTATACTTTAAATTGAGTCACTTCATGGTTATGCAAATGAAGATTTTGCACATCCAATAATTTATTTGGTTCTATGATCACCACTTTGGGATCTAGAACCTGCAAGGATTTCCAATCAAGTACATGAGATAAATATCCTACATCATATTTGAGAAAAGATATATGGAATGTATTATGAAACCGAGATAAGGTTGGAGATAACAATAGTTTATGTACCACTAGGTTGATGAATTCCAAGACATGAAAGATTCCTAAAAATTTGGGAGATAACTTTTCATATTTCCCAAATTTAATTGAACTCTTATTAGGCTTGACATGAAGAAACAGTTTGTCTCCCACAGAGACATTTAGTTCCATTCTCTTTTTATCAAAATATTTTTTCTTCCTATAGCTGGATTCTTTAAGAATTTGATGTATAAGTCTCACTTGATCCTCCATTTCAATCAACATATCTCGCCCAACCACCTCTCTATCCTCCGGACTATCCCAACCGATAGGTGTCTTGTATTTCCTACCGTAGAGAGCCTCAAATGGTAGCATATTCAAAGTAATTGATATATATTATTATAATTAAACTCCAACAATGGAAGGTGATCCTCCCATTTGTATTACCGATCCATAGAATACATTCTTAGACCTAACTAAAACTTCTAGTCTATCCATCGGTCTTTGAGTGGTAAGAGGAATTGAATTTCAACTTTTTACCAATGCCACATAAAGCGTTTACTAAATTATGGATATCATGCAAGGATCTCAATATGAGATAATCCTCTCGAGTATCCATCTCGTATATTTTTGGAAGATTATTCTTGTCAGTATTGGAAAATCATCCTTAAGGTTCCCACGTAATAAAATGAGCTACCTTAGTCATCTTTTCCACCATGAAATAAATCATATCATGTTTGTTCTTAGACATGGGTAATCCTGTAAAAATTCCATACCGATTACGATTTTGGCACAACACAGGATAAGTAAATCATGTTTGGTTAATGTGCTTACATTTTACCCACTAGTATACCAAACATGGAGACACACATTCATTTACATCTATATTTTATCAATTTCAGAAATAATGTGCTTTCAAATCAGCTACCAATTTTGTCGGTCTAGGTGACAATGTGGAGCATTATGAAATTCCTCTAGAAGTTTCATCCTTAGATTTCCTTCATTGGGCACATATATTCTTCCCAAATATCAAAGAAATCTACCCCTCTCAAATTTGTAACCAGTAAAACTATGATTGTGTGGATTTACTTCACCGCCTCCTTTACTTGTTATTAAAATTGATCTATGGGAAATTGATCTACTTGTCACTATGAAAACAATGTGTTTACGACAACTAAGATCACCCACTAACCGTATTTCCTTTATTTTGATGTAAAAATGTCAAAATCATACCTCCGAAAGGAATTCTAACAATCTATGTTGTGTAACATTCAAATTAGCTTGAGTGAAAATATACTTTGACAAAAATGGTCATTTTTAGCTGAAAAGTTTTTCCTAAAAGAAAGTTCCACAAAATCTATAATACATGAAGAATTTCAGCCAATTCCAAATCATGCGGTGTATAATTTTTGTCATGGGGTTTGAGTTTCTTGGATTCATAGGCTATTAGTTGATCATCCCGCATAAGAACCCTCCCTATATCCATCCCTAGAATCATCCATATCTATAGTGGAGATTCCATTAGGGTTTGGAACTTTAAGAATTGGTGTTGTTGCCAATTTTCCTTGAGAAGGCCAAAATATTTATTATGCTTGTCTATCCATTCAAACTTTTCACTCTTTTTTTTGAAAATAAATAATAGGGTTGTCAATATTGGAAAATATATTCATGAAATTCCTAGAATATCAAGCCAATCGAATAAAGCTAAAAACTTTATGGACATTCCTAGGAGTCAAGCTACTCCATAATGGATTTATTCTTAGCTAAATCAAAATATATCCCATCTGCTAAGATGATATTCCCCAAATAATATACCATATTTTGGAATAAGGAACACTTTGAGAACTTATGTAAACATGAAATCATGCACTTTCTACTTACATCACACCTCTAAGTATGTCATTATATGCATGATTCCTAAGTAAGAAAACTAGACATTAACAACACTTGTTTTTATTTTATATTACTTTTTCCCTTTTGATACTCTTGATATTTTATTTCTTGAATGGTCACTTTAATTTTGGACATTGGACAACACATGACCCAACTTTGTATTTTTGTTATATCTTCTGAGCATCCTAGACACTAGTGCCCATTAGGGATAGGAAAATCCAAGCGCTATTGTCCCCTTTTGGGTTTTTTTGTCCTCTTCCCTCTCTTTTTTAAATTTGGATTGCCACATCATTTGTTATATTTTCTAAAGTCTCTTTTATCACTTTGGGTCAGCCTTTTTGGTTGTTAATGACAAAATTAAAACAAGGGAATCATATATATACATGGATTATTCACTTTTATTAAGGTCTAGACAACGTAGGGCTATTACTTACTATCTACTACTTGGGAAGAGAGTAACATTCAAGGATTGCATTTAGGCTACATTATGCACCACATAGAGGGTCTATATTCTAAATTCCTTCTGAAAATCCATCTTTTGGGAAATGTAGTTGGAGCACATTATCTCGGTTCAACCGACACATGGGAAAACTAGCTTCATGGGGGAAAATTCAATCACATACACACACCATAACTATATAGAGTCTAAAATGTAGTACATTCTTGATGACAATCACATTAGGGTGATTGTTGAGGTTAGTTTGAATCAAGCATTAGAATTATCGGTTCTATCTAATGTTTTCTTGAGCCTTGTGTATGTAGATAGGGTTTGATTTGCAGCTTCAAGTACGACATAAGAACCCTACAAAATGTGGATGTGACAAACAATGAAAGGAAAAACCTAAGTTCATGCCCCTGAAAAACTTGAAGAAGAGCATTTTTAAGGACACTAGTGCCCATATTAGATGCTAGCACTTGAGGCGATATTTCCCCCCTTTAGGTGGTTCTATTCTAAGAAATGCCGATTCTAGTTTCTCGACAAATCCTATACAGTCTTTATCCATAATTCTCAATGTATTTCCTAGCCTAAGATTAGCCCATATCTCCTTATCTATGCTAAGTCACTCTTATCTCCTATCTTGCACACTGGCTTATCCTTTGTGTCTTAGATATTTCCTATTATTGCTTTATCTATTTGATCTTAGTCCTTAAATTAAGATTTAAATTTATTTAAATTAACTTATTAAAAATATTTTGATATCGATCTGGTCCATAACCAACCTCAAATTATGAATATGCTCTTACACATCCTAGGAATTGTTAGTGCAAAATCATAGCACCCCTGAATGTCTACAACTAGATGGGTTGAGAATCTTAGTGTGATTGCACAACATGGAACATCTCTCAAAGTGTGGGACTTTGAAATCAAGAGAGCTCTCCGGATGAAGGTTAGTTCCTATTCCTTTGTTCAGGTGCACACATAAAATTTGCAGAGGATCTATTCTAAAATCTATTCTAACTTTCCAAGGAGACATGGTTAAGAAGATGCAAGAAATTAAACCTAAACTAACAAAGGTGATGCACCAAAGGAATGTTGAACATCATATTTTCTATCAAACACATATCATTAAAATGTAATACAACCACCATGCAAAGATAACCAATATTGTAATGAAAGATAAAATAAAGGCAATGAACATAAGAGAGGGTTGAAATCATCCACGACATGTATTATTGCTTCATAAACTGATACAGAACATTACAATGGCCAAAAGGTGAAAAAATTGCATTACAGTCTCAATAGAAGGTTCGAACTCCATGAATTCGTCTGCAGACTAGAGAAGAAGGGAGGGCGCAAAACCAAAATGTCCAACCCTTTACAATGAGCCAATATCTTACCTTTATAGATGAAGCAAAGAGAGGAGAAGAAAAGAGGTAGGGAACCTAGTTTGGAGCTCAGCTACTAGCCATCAATGCCCCTACAAATCTGCCCACAATCTGTCAAGTCCGCCGCTCTATGTCTGTTTGGCGTGTTGAAGGAGGAATAACTACAGATCGAATCAAATTTGATTTATTTTTGAAGTAATCGATCATATATTAATGGCATGAAGACATTTTTCTATTTTTACCCACCTAACCTTCTTGAAATTAGGGTTTCAGACCTCCATGCCATATAAGAGGTCGAGATCTTTCCAATGGTTCCAAATTTGTTGAATTTTAAGCATTGGATTGAAATTTATGCTCATTTGAATATTTAAATCAGATCCATACAAAAATGGTGGAAACCAGTTTTGCAAAATAGGTCTACGGGCTGAAATTCAATTTACGCCTTTTTCACAACAAATATAAAATACAAAAATGTCCCGCACCCCCACGAGCCCGTAATCCACTTTTTCCAAAAACCATCTTCCGGCCCGCTAGTCTGCATTTTCTATTTGGGTGAAAAGGTCTCCCAAGGCCCGCCGACTTTGCTTTTGGCAAATAATCCCTCCAAGGTCCGCCTTCCCGCATGTAATTTATGCCTGACACCTAGCTTCTTTGGGCATCGGTGGAGGTGTGGCTTACTTTTAAACTTTACACCTTTTCGAAACAAAATCCAAAAAGGTTCAAACTGCCTTCAGAGACCCACCTTCTCGCTTTGACTTGAAACATGGCCACGTGTAGAGCTAGTGCGCATTTGGGGACCGCTTTTGGATTTTGCTTTTGAAGTTATGTCGAAGAGAAACGTGGATCGCTTCCGTGGCTTTTCTTTGTTTCTTTGTATTTTGGCTAAGTCCCTTTTGTTTGGCAAGGCCATATGTCTGACTCTGGACATGTGGAGGGCTGACGCACATTTGGGACTGCTTTCCATATTTTACCTTTTAAATTTTCATGAAGATGACATGTGGAGGCCTCCATCGTCGCTTCCATACTTAAACAATTTAATCGGTCGGCTCTGTCCCATTTTTCGACTTGGGACACGTGGAATCTCAGTGCTCACTTGAGACTGGCCCTTGGGCCACCCCTTTTGAATTTGCGTCATTGAGGCACGTGGCACCCTCATTGACTCTCCCCATCTTGACTTTTCAACTATCAAATTTTTCCCTTTTTTAGGCACTGGGACACATAGAATGCCAACGCTAGTTTAGGAGACCCGCTTTTATATTTACCTTTGAAGATGCATCGAATTGACACATGGTGCCTTCTGTGAGTCTCTGCAATACTTAGCCGATTCAGTCGATGCCTTTCTCAAACCCTAGACATGTGGAAGCCTCGTGCTCATTTGAGTCTCCGCTTTGGGTAGCACCTTTGAATTTGCACTGATGAGACACGTGGAGACTTCCACCGGTTCTTTATACTTAGTCAATTAAACAGACGAATCTATCCTTTTTTCGAACCTGGGACACGTGGAAGCTTTGCGCTCGCTTGAGACTGGTCTTTGGATTCGACCCTTGAAGGTGCACCATTGAGACACTTGGCACCTTCCGCCGACACTCTTATACTTAACCAATTTGGGCCCGCTGCCATTTGACTTGTTGGACCCTGACCACGTGGAGAGTTGGCGCTAGTTTGAGTCTCCGCCTTGGGCTCTTACTTTTGAAATTACGCCGAGCTGACATGTGGTTCTTTATGCTTGTTTGGAATTTTTAATGGCCACTATGTCCCTTTTTGAGCCTGGGACATGTGGAAGCTCCACGCATGTTTGAGGTCTCCATTTTGAAGTGCCCTTTTGGAATTGCACCATTCATACACGTGGAGGCTTCCGCCTATTTTTAATACTTAAACAATTTGGGCCCGATTGTACACTTCCTTCCACCGCCATATCATCAAAGCATCTGCTTTCCTTTGAGCTTTGATTTCCATGGTTATTATGTGGCAAAGTCCAAAACTTCGAACCTCTTCTCCGATTCTCTCATGTGATCCTTTGGCCTCTTTTAACGTCATTGATCCTTCGCCAACCCTTCTCCTTCATTGTATAGTCCTTCCCGTAACCCATTGACCGTTGGATTTGAAATGTGGGCTCGCGATACTGAGTCGACCCTTTGATTATCTCTTGTGTAGGGTCATGTTTGACCAATTTTTCCTAGGGAAAATTGGATAACAGAATAAATGAAAATTTTGTCCAATAAGATAAGAAAAAACTTATCTAATTAATCTCTAAACACACTGTCCATCAAGTTCATAAAGGTAGTAGGTGAATTTTTGAACCCAAAGGGTAGAAATGTGAACTCATAGTTACCATATAAAGTTCAAAAATCCATTGTATGGATATCATCTTGCTTAATCCTCAACCGATGATATACTACTTAAAGCTAAATCTTGGGAAAAAATCTTACCCATCACATTTGATCAAATAGATCATCAATGTGGGGAAAGGGATATTGGTGTTTGATTGTGGGTTTATTAAAAAAATATATAATCTGCAAAATCTCTCAAGGTGCATCCTTTTTTTCAACAAAAATCATAGGTTCTTCCCATGGTGAGACACTATGATATATAAAAATTCATACATTAACTCATACAATCGAGCATTTGGTTCCACCAACTTTGTAGTTATCATCCTATAGGGTTCTTTTGAAACATGTTATGAACCAACTAAAATATCGATTGAGAAGTCAAAATATAGGTTAGGAGGTAACCTAGGTAGTTCCTTTGGAAAAATATCCTAAAATTCTGTAAAAATGGATGTTCCTCTATTGAAGGTTCGTGGACCTCAATTTATGATATCTCAATTACATACAAATTGTACCCTTCTATTTTTTCTTTCTTAATCTACATTTCAGATATAAACCTAAGTATAACTTCTCTTTTGATTCTATGAATAATATCCGGATAACCAAAATCATCTAAGCATTCAATTTATTTGAAAATTATCCAACTTATCCTTATGCTAGGTTAAAAAAATTACCACCAAAATGACATCATAGAACCTAAGGTTGCCATGAATATATTTACCTTCATGGTGAACTCATGTAGTTTTAATTATGCCTAAAAGAGACATCGATCTACGTAATACTTTACTTTATTTCCATATTGTATACTCTAAGAGATTTCCATATATCCCACTCTTTTAATAAATTCATATAATAGATCGTGAGAGAGAATGGATTATTTAACTCAAATATATATAAGAATTGATATAGATAAATTAAAAAAATCACCAAATCCTCAATGGTTGTAGAGTGATGTTTTCTTGATCATTTCCACCACCGCATGGATCATTTTCTAAAAAATTCTCATTGATCCTGGGAGGGGTTTCTACTTTTGGATGTTACCTTATCATTTTTAGGGAAGTTTTGGTGTAGTGGTCACCTACACATTTGAAACGTCCGTGAAAAGGTCCCTTCCTTTATGTCCTCTTACCATTTTTATCATTACTACCACTCCCATTACTATCCTTTTCAAGTTATTTCTTGAATTAAATTAGTTTTGAACTTATTATGGAATGATTTCCCTTTTGATTATCCTTTCTCCCCCATGTTTTCTTTGTGATAGAATGAGATGTCGACTAAAATTGACTTTTCTTCCTTTCTTCTCAAAAATATGATATGTCCTCAACCTTTCGTTCCTACTTCATGGAGTTTTTGAAGATCACATCCATAGTAGATGACCGATGGAAATCTACTTTTCCTTAAATATTAGGATTCAACCCCATAATAAACTTCCTTGTTATGAAATTTTCATCATTCTAATACTGAGAGAATTACTTAAGGAGGTGAGTGAATATTTCCGGTATTTAGTTACCGACATTTATCCCTGAAATAGGTTTTGGAATTTTGTCAACTTTTAATCGAAGTAGAGCCGAGGTATCCAACATCTCATAAAATATCCTTTGAATTAATCCCATGATATCGATACTATATCCAATCCAAGTTCCATTTTCTTATTGTCCCACTAGGATGAAACATCTCTAGAGAGTTGAAAATATTTCCATATTGCCTTATGTCCTTAGAGAAATAACTTATTTCAAAATACTTCTCCATTTTACTGAGACAAGCCTCAACAACATCTCCTAAAGTTGTTTTGTCAAACTCAGGAGGACTAATACTCTTTATATATCTGGATAACTCTAGAGCCAAGTGAGACCTTTTATCATTGTGAATCTCATCCCTTCTTCCTCTTCATGATCAAAATACCCTTGGTATTCTTCTACTTCATCACCTCTATGGTCACTTCGAACCTCTTTCTCTAAAACAATGATTCAATCCCGAGTTTCTTAGCGGAATCAATAAAACTAGTGTGCCAAGTTTATCAAGGAAAATCACAGAAATAATAGAATAATAATGCTTCATTATATTTTAAATACACATACATCCATTTATATAGGAAATTAAGAGGATGCATATAAAGGGTCATATAACTTCTCACTCTAAATCTATATGAGTTGTTAAAACAACTCATAACAACTCATTTTCAAATGTAATATTATATTATCAAAGATAATATAATAACACATATAATCTTAATAATGTAAGCAATATTTTACTAAAATTGGCTCCCTTAGTGTTTACATTAGTAATTATTGACATTCAATCCTTAATGTGAACACAAGGAAAAGCACAACATCGAACTCGAAATAGAATTGTTTGCCTCCACATACTTATAGGTCTATCATACCGCGCCATATAGATATTGTTGCACATGATCACCCACTTCACCACAAAGTGAATCCATAACTAGATGATCACACTTCCATAAATGCACCTACACACGAGAACTTGACAATTATCACTTTCACTTCTAGTGACTGCTCTTTCATTGGACAATCGATGAAGAAATATGCATTTAGATATTCCAGGTAGTCAAAGGGTGACTACATTTAGTTTCCCTCCTACATAAATGTTCTCAGCATCCACAATGCACATTCTCCTCATTTCAAACTTTATTAGGGATTGCATACCTTGTTTTATTTCTACACTCACCACTCAAAGTAAACAAATGAAATAATATAAAACCAAATAAGAATGTAACCCAAATGTTTATGAATGACGAGAGGTCACCAAATGACATCCTTATTATGTTTCCTCCATCCTCCAATATGTTTTATTTAGTATAAACAATCTTCATCACTAGGCGAAAAGATCTTCATCAGCTAAGTGTACTTGTTGGCTAGTTTCTTCAGCAAGAAAAACATGATCTAGTTTCAATTTACTAAAGTTAAAAACCATACTATAAAAACTCTTGGGCATGATTTTTAGGAGTATTACTTTAACATAATCATCTTTTACTTTATCATTAATACTAGCTAACTCGATTTAATAAATAATGAAACTTACTTATATGATTTGCCATTTTTACACCTTCGTCCATCTTTAAGCCATACAAGCACTACTTCAATGTCATCTTTGCACTTTCTCCTTTAGATCCAAATAAATTATTTAGTGATCCAAAATTTATTTTAAATTTTTTTATGAAGTCCACATAATGAAAATAAGATTTAAATAGACCCATACTAATAGTCCCCATTTTTTTGATCTTTTACCACTCATTTGGCGATCTCTTTCAAATCATTGGTTTTGACAACATTAGGCTTAACAATATCCCAAAGGTCATTTTAAATAAAATTCAAATTCATCTAGGTCTTCCGTATGGAAATATCACCCTTCAAACTTCTCGATGAGACTTAAGTTCTCCATTTTCACAAATTGACACTTTTGACAAAACAACTTTAACTAAAAATAATAATTTCAAATGTATAAAACCATTGAGGGTTTTTGCATAATAAACATTGTGGAAGAATATTTTTTTCTCTGCAACTCGCCCAAAATTAGATTTTGTGTTTCTAGGGTTTCACATTCCCAACCGCCATACCACGGCCTTTTCGGGCTCTACAGAATTTATTTCTATAGTTTCTCCTAGGGTTTCTCACCCTCTGGGCATTCCCTATATAATGTCCTTGCCATCTTCAAACCCGGTTGTTTCAACCGTGGCAGGAGATAGTGGAGCAAGCAATGGCACCATCGGCGAAGCGACCCAGAAATTTGTCCCGAAGGTCTTCCACGAGGTAATATTTCTCTTTTTGATGTAGTTCGGCTCATTTCTGAATTTAATGTTGTTTGTCAATGGTTAGAGCAATTTTTCCTCATTGGGTATTTTGTGGGTCGAATCCCCTCTAAAAACATGCTCAAATTATGAATTAACACAGTCTGGACTCCACATGGAGTCCGCCTAGATAGCATTCAAAACATGACAAATGGTTTCTTTCTTTTTCATTTTTCTGACCCTGCTAATGCGCCCAATATTCTAGCTAAGCAAGGCACTTGGTATGTCTGCAACTCGTTGCTTGTATTAACACCCTGACACAAGGACTTTATGGTATCTGAATATACCGCCCTTAAAGTGCCTATATGGGTTGAATTTTTGGTCTTCCTCTACCATGCATGCCCTTTCTGCCACAAATTACCGCTTTGCTTGGGCGGGTAGTCTGCTTGGAAGCCGATAAGTTTTACCATGCTTGTCCATAGAAGTGAGTATGCGTTGAGATTGATCTCTCGCAGGATCTCAAGGAATTTGTGGATATCCAGATGGGAGATAAACATTATTCCCAATGGGTCATGTATATCAATTTACCTAACACTTGCTTCCGTTGCTAGGTGTCTGATCACAAGATCAAGGACTGCCGCTCTATGTACCCCACAACCACCCTGTGGCCAAAACAACTCCCGAGCCCGTTAGACCCCATCAGGAGGAAGGTTGGAAAGTTGCCGGAGGCCGACGAAAAAAAGAACAAAGCCCAATAATCCAAAGCCTTTGGCTCCCATGTTCATCGGGAGCCGGCTGTTAAGGAGCAATCTCTCAGTATCCCTACTAAGGATCCTATAGTTGCTGCTAAAGAACCAACTGCTACTGCAATCTCAGTTTCTCAGTTGCCAAAGTACTCCAGCACACCCCTTACAGCATCGATTCTCATGGACCAGATAAATTATGTTTCTCATGCTTCCATCCAAAGACTCAACACATTATCGCTACCAGGCGATTCACAAGGGTCATCGAAATGACCTTGAAGTCCTTCCCGCATCTCTCAGGACCATAGCCTAGCACATTAAAGCATGGATTCCACTGAAGCGGAATACAATATTGAGTATGCTGATCGGAAACAAGTTGATCTGCAGGACTTTTTACATCATAATGTTGCTCGTTTCCTGCACAATCAATATGATGCCCTTGATGGCTTAGAGGATGGGGATATGGCTTTGGACCAATGTTTCCCATGAATTGTCTATCTTGGAATGTTCGAGGTCTTACAGACTCCTGTCATAAGTATGTTGTGTGTGAAACTCGACAACGATGTGCAAATTTGGACGTTTTGTTTTTGCAGGAAGTAAAAATTACAGGTTTTCAATTACATATGGTTTACAAATCCATCTGGCCTGACAGCTTGGCTTTCTATAGCAATCATGAAGCGGGCGTGGGGGATTAATTTCGCTTTTCACTCCCAAGTGGCGGCCTCGGGCAAGTTTGTTGTTGATGCTTGATAGTACATTATTTTAATGTTTTGAGGCGATACCTTTTTGTTGTACTCTCCTAGGCTCGATGTAGCTTTGTATGTTGTTTTGGGGCATGCTCTCATACCACCCACTTTGTGTTGAAAGATATCTTGTATCGTATTGCATTAATATAATATAAGAGCCCTTTTCATCAAAAAAAAAAAAAAAAAAACTCTTTTTGGCTCAAAATAATATTATATGACTTTTGAAAATTTGAATGACAATAACTAATGAGAAAGACTAAAGCCTATTGACTCCACATAAATATTTTATGCTGATTTTAAAAATAACACTAAAATGTATTTAAATGACTATAAAGATCATGTTTTGGACTTCATATTTTGAAAACTCTATGCATAACTAGGTAAAGACTAAACAAATCACACGCCAACCTTTTTACTTGGTGGTAGATTTGATCGACTAGCAGGCTGAGTACATGCATGGTAATATCACCATATAAATCTTGGAATGTGGATGTTATATGAGGAACTTAGATAAGAGGCTTGAGTCGTTTAACCGAGACATGTATATCAATTGTCCCTTGGTAGACGTGTTTTGTCCCATCTGCCATATTGTCTTTGGCTGTGTCACTCGTCAATGCAATGTACCATTGTTGCAGTCAAACCTAGCTCAGGTACGCAGTCGATTCTCAGTCAGGCCTCCACATTGAACTCCTTCACCATTATATTAATCCAACTACCAAAGATTCTAATGGCTGTGATAACAAATTAAACCAGTGCACCAAATTTATTCAGGAAAACATAGAAATAATATAATAATCATGCTTTATTATATTTTCAGTACACTTACATCCAATTAAATAAGAAATTACTAGGATACATATTAAGGCTTTTATAAATTCACACTCTAAATCTATACGGGGTTTTAAAACAATTCACAATAATTACTTTCAAAATACATGAGTTGTTATAACTCCTAAACAACTCATTTTCACATGTAATATTATATTATCAAAAATAATATAATAACACATGTAATATTCATAATGTAAACATTATTTTCTTTACAAAGATTTGATCAAGTTTATCTCGGTTGATCACTATCGTATTGTTATGCTTATGGTCAAAATTTCCTCTCATGTGATCCATGGTACCTATAACCAATGTTAGGTAGCATAGTTTGCATAGGTGAACCTTTTTGATCCGAGTGTAGAACCCGACCTATCTAATACCAAAATGTAACACTCTTAATAGGGTAATTTACTAAAAATGTTTTTTTTTTTAATTATTTATTTAAAACAACACATTTAAGTTATTCATAGAAGTACCTTACTATCTCACACATACAATTCTAATTTCGTATATATACAAATACATTCAAAAGAAATTTATACCTTTCCACATTTTTCATTTTGATGTTTACAACTCAAGAGTTAAGTACGCTTTCTCATAACTAAGAGTACAATTCCCCAAGTAATTAATATAATAATCCAATAAATATTTTTATTATATAATGGATCATATCTAATTGACATAGCTAATAAGTACAATCAAGGTAAAACCTTGCCTCGTAACGTATAGGTGATAATAAATAAATATATAAAGTAACTATGTACATATCTCAATAGTGCATCTATAAGGAATGATAGAATCATTGGAGCATTTTTACCCTCCAATCGTAGACCTTGAAATATACCTCTTCACCTCCTTTTTGGGTGGTGGAATTTTCCTTCAATGTAGGCGTAAGATGCAAACATTCAACTATCAAAAAGAATAGTAAAAGAGAACCATGTGTATATAACTACCCACATCCATATGATAATTAATCAGAATATTATAGTACCCAATATTATCTAATGATTTCCAACTAAATATAGAGTAAGGGGTAAGTGAGCAGATAATGTCTGCAAAAATTACATTACTTTGGCCAAAAATTTCAGCTTAAATGATACGTTTACATTTTATAGTTTATACTAACTAATAAGATTTGTATTTCATCACATAAACAACTATATCATACACGAATTCCAATCTTTACACCATACTTGCAATAGAGGGGATGATTCATGAAAAGTGGAGATCCTTTTGTGACTCCTATCTTGTATCCCGATGCACATAATTAAAGATTAGATTCATCTTAATCACTAGTGTTAAATCATCCATGGACACATACATGTTTATAACTTAGAATATCGCAAGAAGAGCATACCATTATGATTTACATCCATTTTAGAAAAAAAATTTGCTTATCTTGGTAACTTGATATTTATAACCATCCACCCCTTGTGTGCATATATGCACTATATGGGTTCATACTTTCCATATAAATACGAATACAAATACTCAGAATTATAATGTTATGTTACATAATAACATACAAAAGGGAAACCAAACAATGTCACTTAAAAATGGTTTACTACCCTTAATTGTTGTTGCTTCATACCTTAAAAATAGACTTTCATTAACTTCCATATACCACATTCTTGTATCTGTTCCAAGTATGATGTAAGTTGTTTAATCAAATTTAAATAATTACATAACTAAAAAAGGTACTATTTTGAATTCATAACAAAAGGATAATTTAATCCCTTAACACTTCTCTTTTGTAGTCTACCAATGAGAAGGGATGACTTATAACATGATGCAAATTTTGAACCATTTGAATGATATCATAAGTCCATCTAATTCAATCAAGTTATAATATCCATCAAAATAGTCCATAAACTAAGGGACATTGCACCATTAATATCTAGAAAAATAGTCTATAAACCAAGAGAAAATGAATTAGAATTACAAATGAGTTTCCTTCCTACATGGTCCAAAAAGAAGTTTCATTATTAAGGTAATATGTATAATTTATAACATTCCCCAAAAATGCATGTTTCTACAAGTTTATACTTTGTATTACTACCTAATCATATGGCTATTAAAATACAAAATTCGATTCATTTACAATATGTCAATCCTAATGGAATAAGACCATATAGTCTATAACATATGATAGTCCCGTGAACATTCCACACAAGATCCCCAAGTTGGATATTTCAACCATTAAAAACAACTAAAGGAAACCTATAATGAAAATACAGGAGCGTCGATGTACATGTTCTATTGATGGAGTGAAACTATCAACAAGGTTTTTTAATAATCCACATACCTAGAAGTATAAAATGGTAATTTTTCCAATGCCTCGAAAATCATGGGATTCAAACCATTTAAACATCATTGTTTTATAATTAAATACATGCAGTGATTGGAGAGATTGTTTCATCTCGATGTCAAATACACAATACATAAATGGAAAAATTTAACATTTATTTACCGCCCTAAAATGGGTAATATTGATATTTTTTTGGGTAGTTTCAATGCAAAAACCCATTTAAACACCAAAATTTACCAATGCAAGTGTCCTTATGGGACTGAAATACTTTTCTAAGTTTTTACAATTGAAAACCATTTAATTTTAGAAACGAATATACAAACGTTCTTCTAAGATTTAAATGCCTAACTATGTTTTCGCAACATTAAACCATTTAAGTTCAAAAACTAATAATACAAATGCCCTTATAGGACTGAAATCCATTAACAAGTTTTAAAAGCAATTAACTTGTAGCGGGAATTTGAAATACCATGTACAATAAGTAAAATAGTCCCATAGATGGGTATAATAGGAATAACAAAACCATTTTTATATGCATGACCTATGGGCATTTTAACCCTCAGTCCAAACCGCATACTAAAATATCTTACCATCCCCAAAATGGGTTTATCAAATAGCTAAAAACAATCATGGGTATCATTTATTTTCATAAAAAGGGAAGTAAACACAACTCCTTCCTGTGAATAGATTTTAATAAAACAGTAGAGACATTTCCCACTATGGTGTTTCCTTCTTTTGCATTTCATATATGTCCTCCTTCCTATCCTTCTTTTCCTCCTCATTCCCAGGAAGGAAATAAAACTTAACTTAGATCTCAATAAAACTCCCCAAAAACATGCTTCACTGATTTCTCCCTAAAACTAGCTCTGCATGTCTGAGTAAAATGCAACAACCAAAATTTTTTTACTTCCCATAAAATTCCTCAATGGAATAGGGATTTAAAGCATGTTTTACACTTCCCAAAATCCCATATGGAATGAATTTTAAATTCCAATGTCATATAACTTGAATGGTACTTGAGTTAACTATATTTTCCACGAAGGCTAAATAAATTAATTCCAAATCCAACCTCTAATGTGATGTGGAAATGTGGTAATAAAATTAACATGAGTAGCTAAAAGATGTTATAGTCAAATACATTCAACATAGAACACAAATGAGAGACTCATGTCATAATCCGACTCATTAATGGAAGGCATGGTTATAATAATTTGGAGTTAAGAGTGGTGGAGAAAGGTAAGAGCATAGTGAAACGACTCTGGAGCTGATGCTGGAGCCATTTGTGGAACCGACTATGGAGCTCACAGTTACCTAATACGGTTGATTTTTACAAATTTATCATATTTTTTCGTTTTCCGAGTCCACCTTATGAAACCGTGAAACTTTTGGTAATTGGTGGTTAAAAATTTAGGAAAAGTGCAGCCGTAAATAATAAAAAATTTAGTAAGTCAGTTTCGTATTTATCCTATTTTTTCTATGGACCCTATTTTTTCCATATTTTGTGTCCACCATTTAATACTCTTCGTACGAAAGTTGCTACTATGATGGAGCCGCATGAGGAGAGAACAAAAGAGGCATTACGGACCCCGAGAGAATGGAAACACGTGGGTGATCAAGTTGTTTAGAAAACAACATATAAAATCACCGGAGAATATCGAGTCGAATGGAAGAAGGATACACCATGGATGAATGTTCCGAGAATCGGTGGTGGACAAAGTGTATGGAAGATTTAATCCTTCCTTGATAGGATGTTTTCCTCGGATCGGGGCAAACATCGATCAAGTAAGAATTTTGGTAAGAAAGAAATGAAAGATTATGGGGTAAGTTAGCATCTTTTCCTGTCAAAAGAATTTTTTTGTTTGTTTTCACTCTGAAGAAGATCCAAGACAAGTTGTGTAGTGTGGCCATGGTTCTATGGGAAAACCACACCCTCCAATAATAATGGAAGCCGGAAGTAAAATATCACACCCCCTCTGTGAGTCCTATTTGGGTTAGGCTTCTAGGATTTCCCCTTGAGTTTTGGAAAGTTGATGTCTTTGAATGGGATAGAAAAAGTGATTAGAGAAATGATCTCCCTTGACCACCACAACAACCGGATCTAGGTTCACAGATTGGAGGTTTTACGTAAATGCTTCTATCGCCTTTTCTCCCTCGGTGAATATCAACCCATGACTCAAACGGGTTTGAAACAAAAATTAATTTATGAAATCTCCCACTTTACTTTGGAAATCTGGGAAAAGTAGGCCATGGGGTTATGGATGCAAGGATAAATGAAAACAAAATGAAGATTGCATAGAAAATAAAAGGAGAACAAAATAAACACGAGAAAGAACCAATATAGGTGTTGTCACGAGAGATGTGAGGTCATTGTTGATCTCGGGAGTCGAACTCGGGTTTTTGGTTTTGCCACAACAACCGTCCCTCATGGATGAGGTGGCTCCCAACACCCCTACACATGTGGCCCACTAGATCGAAGACGAGGCACAAGATTTAAAATCAAAGCAGTCGGGAGATACTTGAATGCAACAACAAATGGTGTGTTGGCCCTATCCTGCAGAATGGTAACGTGGAGGCGTGTTCAAACATTTAAAATATGTGTAGTAGTTACAATGATCATCGATGCGACCACATCACATCTCATTCAATCCAATTCAAAGAAAAAGAAAAAGGCGACGGTGGCGAGGAGTAGTGCTCCCCATTAATGAAGTAATAAAAATGAGTTTAAACATGATGTGGTGTTGGTGGAGCATAGCATTAATAGCCTCATAACTAAAGAAAACAACGAAAAATTGTAGGAGAATAAAATGAGAGTCTCGATATGGTGCATACCTCCCAAATTGATTTGACTAAACCATTGGGAATGATGGACATCAAAGAGGGCGACGACGGATGGACTAGAGTAAAAATAAAATTTCATGCACCGTTTGTCACCCCCGTCGTGACTAGGAGTCATAGTGTTATTATGAAATTCTGGTTCTATTGCTTGCCGACCTAGCTCGAGAATTCTTACTAGTTTCTTCCTAGTTTTAGGCCACTCTTGGGTGATCTTTAATATACATCCTCTAAAAATTCTAGGGCTAATTCTATTCATCTAGCCTTTTTAGTTCCGGTTTCATCTTTGATCAACCTGCAGGGTTTTCTTGTTCTTTCATAGTTTTAGAACACTCCCAAAATAGTCGTTTATGATGTTTTAGATTCTATCTTCTTGTATTCCTCAATGCTTTATCTGGTTTGTATACCATCTTTGTAACAGGAAGGGACCTTCTCAAAACCCTCCTTTTACCCTATATAAGCATATTGGAGTTGGACATGCCAAATTCCAAGGATATCAATATGCACCCAGTTAATAATATGAGGTGCATGCCTAAAAATGGGCACATTTTTTTATCAAATACATTTTTAATTAAGACAAGACATTAAATTCAACAAAAAAGGTGGTTATGTTCAAATAATATTCAACGTGAGCTAATATTCTTGATGGATTCATTAATTAAATTAGTTTGACTGGTACAAAGAGTTGATACTAGTTGACACTTTTAAGACCAAAACAATAGTAAAACATTCCAATGATGATATATAGGTAATCATCATATTACGTTGTTGGAATTAGGAAACTATTGTCCAAAATGACACCCATACTATTTTGTCAACTTCATTCAAGTTAAGGACTTGAGTGCTTCTTGCAAGAAAAGACACAAAGCTAAGGAATGAAAAATAACCGTGATAAGTGATGCGTGACGGTGAGGATTTTCAAAATGCGTTTGGGTGGGAGGACATAAGTAATCATGGACCTGCTGCTTCTTCCCTGTCACTTGAGAAAGAGAATGTACATAGCATGTTGGTGAATAGGATTGTGGAGAATGAAACTCAGTCGTGGGCAGACATAGGTAGTGAGGAAAGGCAAAGATATTGTCTTGATCTCATTATTTCCCTCATGGGAAAATGGAATCCCTACTCTATCAATACCAGATTAGGTGTTTGAAAAGGAAACCAAAAGGTATGGGAAGAGTATATTTGGATTTTTTTAGTTTTAGACCTAAAATAGATCAAGTCGGGGATTGGGACAAGAGAAAATTGAAGCT
Source organism: Taxus wallichiana var. yunnanensis (assembly GCA_018340775.1). NCBI lineage: Eukaryota > Viridiplantae > Streptophyta > Pinopsida > Cupressales > Taxaceae > Taxus > Taxus wallichiana. Next base: position 254,502,342 of record CM031238.1, on the reverse strand, counting down.
TAAGGGTTCTGTGGAGGTTATTACCTTGGCCAATGATTCCTTCCTTTTAATTTTTGGCTTTGAAACCAATTTTCTTGAAGTTTTATAGGGGGCCCTTGGTTTTTGGATAAACCATCATCAATCTCTCCATATAGAATCCAAGATCCTGTGTGGATTCCTGGTTCCTTGCTGTCCAGTTTGGGCGTGTCTCCCTGCCCTTCCTATTGATTTATGGGATCAAGATATTCTCCTTAGAATTGTTAAATCATGTGGTTTGTTTCTTTCCTTTTATGCTACAACTCTTGTGAAAACCAGGATGGTCTATTCTAGGTTCTGTGTCAACCTGAGCGAAGGCAAACCTCTCCCATAATAAATTCGATTAAATTTTTCCACTGGAACAAAAGAACAGAATATTTTTTATGAAGGTTCCTTAGTTTTTGTTCAAAATGTTGTTCGGATCGACATGGAATGGCTATTTACAAATCCCCTCTCCCAAAGTCATGGTTTTTAGTCAGATCCTCCTAGTGCTGACTTCGTTGGAGGGAAGCCAAGCCCTTTCAATGAATGAGAACCAAATCTTGGCTCTGTGGATGGCTCGAAGGATTTTGGGAGTGAACTCGAAGCCTGGACTATTTCTTGCTCTCCCTTGTCTCTCACGGGAGATCCTTCGTTCCACAATTTGGATGGGTGTTGGCAGGGCAGGTGAATCTGAAGGGAAGGTGGCATTAGAGGCCCCTCTTATTTCTTCACAGTAAAATATTGGGTCGTTCCAGTTGGGGACCCACAACAACATGGTGTTTGATCTTAATGACTCTGATTGGCCTACTCTCGAATCTCATTTGTAGGAATTCCATCTGATTGAGACGGTTTTAGTCGATTCAGTCCCTTCCACGATTCTTGTGTTTTACGGGTTCAACGATTTCATGGAGGACAAAGTGGTTAAGGCTTATTTGATTGAAGATTCCTTCGAAGAAGCAAGATTGAAGTTCGAAGAAAAGTGACTCTCACAAGGTAAATTAGAAGTGGTTTTGAATATTGATCCTTCTTCTAACTACTGGAATTTTTCAAAGTCTGATGCTATGTCGACCCTCATTCCCATTGATCCCGACTCTCTAAAATCATTAGTGTTTGGGAAGGTCCTAGGTATAAAGATTACCTTAGGATGACCTTTGGTCGCAGATGGCTCTTGGTGATCTTTTTTCTGAAAATGGGTAGAACCTGGTTCGCCACAGGAAGTATAAATTTAAATGATCTTTATCTTTAGATTGACTTCCTTCCACTATCTCTCTTTCTACTGTTCGGATGTTTATTTCACATGTATATGTATTTGCTAGACTGTAGATGTGATTTTTATTTTCATTTTTCTGTTGGGTAGTGTGACTCTTTTTGAGTCTTACGATTTCATTTTTCTATGTAGATTTTTACCTATTCTTGGTGTTCCATGGTAGGATCCCATTAAACAAACCTTTCACCCTTAGTAGAAAATATTGTGTTTTGGGAAATGAGAAGGAACATAATGTTCCACGGCAATTAAAAACTTAGTGTTATGTGGGTTTTCCTAAATTACGTAGAAGAAAGTAACATCATTATGATATTGTAGGAAGAAAAGTGAATTGTAGACTTGGAAAAGATTATGTGGGAGGAAAGCCATGTAACAAAGAAAATCCATGAAAAAAAGGAAATCCATGAAAGGTTGAAAAAGACGCAGAACAAAGAAAGTCCACACGACAAATAGAAACCATGTGACATAGAAAAAATTTGTGAAATATAGGAATTTTGAGACATAAAGAAGATTTCATGTAAGTTGACGGGTTTCCCGAAATGAAGAAAATACACATGTCAAAGAAACCCAAAAAATGAAGGAATGGTTATTGTTTTCCAATTTGGCCCCTCGGGCGAAATTGGACAAACAAGACCCCACAGAGAGAAAATGAGGGATCGATTCGGCTAAGGGAGATCACATTTCAGGATTGGCCGAATAGGTTGAAGAGGACCAAACACATTGCACAGAGGAGCTCAGGAGTTCAAGCTAGTTCAAGAAATGAAGAAATTCCAAAGTCCAAATTTAGACTTTGGAGGTGTGGTCGTTCAGTGGTAGGACGAAACAATATTAAGGGACTCGGCGGAAAGAAGTGCGAAAAAGGAGTGGGAAGTCCAAAACCCGAAGTCTGAAATTTAGACTTTGGGGTTTTGGAGTTTCGGAGGTTTCACATGCTTATGGTGAACAATGTCACGCGGGGAGAAGAAAAGTCCAAAACTCGAAGTCCAAAATTCAAACTTTGGGCTTTCAGGATTTCGAAGGTTTCATGTTCTAGATGGATTTTGAAACCCCTTAAAACCGAAACACCGAATCCCCGAAAGTCTCGAATCCCTAAAACCCGAAGTCCCAATCTTAGAAACCCAAAGTCCCAATCCCCAAAGTGTTGAATCCCAAAACCCAAAGTCCCAATCCCAAACCCAAGTCCCAATCCCAAAACCCGATATCCCGAATCCTTGAACCCAAAAAGGTTTGAACCCCGAAGTCCAAATTTCAACTTTGGAGTTTTGGAATTTTGAAATTTTGGCTTGAACGATGAACAATGTCACGAGACATTATTTCAGATTCCGAACTCCGAAGTCCGAATATCCAACTTCGGAGGTTTGGCATTTCAGAAATCTTGAGCCAACTTGAGCGATGAATAGTGCGGTGACTTCCGAAGTCAAAATGCTTGAAGCTCCAAATCCTGAAAGTCTGAAATTTTTGATTTTGGAGGGTGTGATGCAATTTTGGATTCCATAAAGAGCAGAGTCAACCACTTGCATTTATTACAATATGGCACCCTCATCTTTAGATGGCCATAACTTTTGACTCGGAGCTCGTATTTGCACAATATCATATTTTTGGAAACCTCTCATTATCCTCTACAAAACTATGATGTGTTTTCTTAATTTTAGTAAGGTTAAGTATTTAAAAATGAGGAAATACAGTCTGCCATTCTAGAGGGTGCTCCCATTTCTCACCTACCAAAATGATGAAGGTATGGGCTTCCTTTCTTCTCCAATAAGGAAAAGTACATGGAGGTATGGGTTTTGCAGTGGCACCCATCATTGTTGTAGGTGATTTTAATGCATTTTTGGGTGGTTGAAGAAGATTTTGAATTCCTTCTCTCTCCCTTTCTCTCATTCTTCCTATATATTGTAAGGAGGGGCTCATTTTAAAAGGTTGGACACCTTGTATATGCCCCTCCTTCTTCTTCTTGTCTGTAAGAGATTTTTGAGATTTCAAACCTCCTTACTGGACATTGTAATGCAAAATTTGTTCCTTTGGCCATAAATGTGATGTATTGTATCAACTTTGAGAGCAATAAAATCAGATCTGTGGATGTTTCAAACCCTCTTATGTGTTATATTGCAACCTTATGATCTTTCATTGCATGCAAGTTTATTGTGTATTGTTGTTGTTTTCATTACAAGGTTCTGGTAGTGATGTTTTTATTGTGCGGGTTGTTCGACATAGTTCTTGGTGCATCACCTTCCCATAGAGTAGGTTTTAATTTTTATGCATTTTCTCTAACTCTGTCTCCTTGGGAAAGCATTAGATTAGTGTTAGATCTGCAACTCTCTTCACTTTGGAGTAGTTGACACTAGGTTAGGATAGGAAGCCAGCCTTCTCCGAAGGTTTATCCCAATTGCAAAGTCCCACACTTTGGGATAACTCCATGTTTGATGAATCACACTGACTGACTCCTCAACCATTCACTTGCGAGCAACCAGGGGTGTTGTGATTTCACCATAACAGCTTATTCACCGAAAAAGAAAATAAAAGCCACATAATAAAGAGTCCACAACATAGGAAAAATGTCATGGAATAAAATATAATACACAAAATGCAACATAATACATGAGAGGAATAACGACAAGGCTACGGATGGTGAAAGAGTTGTGGAGTTAGAGAGATCATTCACAGATGAAGGTGAAGTCAAAAACAAAGCCATGGGTCACCACATGTGCATCAACCATATAAAAAGAAACATCAAACAAGATCAATGAAGTGGAACATTATAATTTTGTGAAGCACAACAAAGATTCTCCTAATTCAAACTAGGTGCCCAACTACTCCAATAACTAGAATTTAATTTTAAACAACTTTTTCCTCCTAAATTGAAAATTTTATGGTCTTTTATTGGATAAGTATTAGGTGCCCATACCTAGACTATAAAATCAATGGAAATATTGTGAGAATGAACCACGAGGATCAACAAAACCCATGCACATGAAGGTTGTACTCCAATAGAATGACAAAATGCTCTTAGTAATCAACAAGAAAAATTTACCACAAGAAATTGTTCACGAAAAAAATGTCCACTCATACTCATAGATAAAATAGAGAAGTACATAAAGGAGTGTTGTGTAACTCCCATTCCTAGACATGTCATACTCTAATGATGGAGTGAAGAGTTATAATTCTAGGAATATCATGTAACTCCTATACGACAAAGGTATGAAACATTCTATGATGGAATATATCATATGTCATATAACTCCCTAAAATACGTATGAATCATGTAAGTGAGATGAATCACCATGTGTCGTGGAAAAATTGTGATAACCAAATAAATGATGAAAAATATACCTCACACCAACACCCATCTTGTAAAATCTTAGGTAGAAGCATGAAAGCTATAAAGAGAAGGATGAATCCCCTCGAGAACTAAGGAATATCCAAAAAACTAAACGATTGTTGAGGTATCCATGTAAAAACTACAATATTTCTAGAAGAAGAAGAGAACTATCCAACTTCCCCTAGAATATGATTTCGATGTACTTATAAGGAATTCGATGGGACCAAAAGTTTTTAATCGGTGGCATAGGAAGGGGGAACATGGAATATCTCAAGAGGTTATTCAATATGCAATGAGATAATATCAAGAGATGTAGAGACAATACTATCAATATCTACATGGTGAGAGTCCAAGAACATAGATGCATTGTTAGGTAGGTGGAGCTTTAGAGGAGTTGGATCTTGAAGTGGTGGATGATCCTCTTGCTAGTGAGAATATGTGAAATCCCATGGTTAATAAACTCTAATATCGGGAATAGAAGTAGGAGAAGGGGAGGATGCTATAAGGTGATATCACTATCCTTAAGCATGTCATCTAAATATGAGTCAAACAAATAAATATCGTGTATACATAGGATTATAGGAATACTATGATGAAGAAATGATGAATTATACAAAGTAACAAGTGATAGAATGATCTCTATGCTGAAATCAAAGGAATCTATAAATTCTCTTAAAGGAGAAACCTTGAGATCTGATGCAATATATATAGTGGGTGAGAAATCAATTATTTAAATCATATGGAGCTGAATTTATTGGAGCTTTGAAGGAGTAATACTAACTTTTGATGATTAAACATGTGTGGGTAATACCATATCATAGGAGAATGTAGTGGTAAAATCACTATCATACATAGATGAGAGGACATATGAGGAGCAATCACTTTCAGATGAAGAAGCAAAATCTCCATGTAGATGATGAATGAAGGTCCATGTAGTGTGAGGGAACTCGGGAACTTGAGTTAATGTTGAAGGTACTCTTATATGGTTAGACAAATAAGTTCATATGCCATGTTTTTTGTTCAACCAATCATTATCTTGTATACGATCACTAGGTGTAGGAGAAATTCCAGGAGATTAGGTAGTAAGTCATGCGTGATGCATTGATCTAGTATCCCATTCTTCTAGGACAAGTAGTTATCTTAATTTAAGTGAACAAAAAACAATGGAAGTTGAAAGCCATGATATAATAACCTTATAAGGAATAATAGTCTTACCCCATGTTTGTGGCACTTTATAAATAGTGCATTAGTTCCAATTAGGTGCATTCATGTGGTGTCAAACATTTGGTCATACACATTTAAATAAGCAAAGAATCATGCAAAATAGGAGATCATAATGTGTTTCAACATGTGTAAAGTGAAGTGACACCGTAGAAAGTGAATTAGAGGTGAAAATGGGAAAGAGAGAAAAATTAGGGTCTTGTGTGAGAAATAATGTCTCATGTCGCAAAAATGGTTTTTTTCCACAATGTTATGGAACATGCGCTCACTAACTCACAAGAAAAAGGATCTAGAATTGATTACAATATAGATACCAAAACAACCAATAATTTGTTGAATTAAAAAGGGGCCTCTAAAAATGCTAACACCTTCACAACACCTCGAAAAGGACGTCAACAAAAAAATGTCTAGTAATGCTTAATTTAGAAGTTTTCCCATTTATTTTAGATAATCTAGTTGATTAAAAATAATAATAAGGGTCCCTAAGTTACATTTAACACATGAAATAAAATAACCTAAGTAATTAAAAACTTTCTCACTAAATAATTTTAATGCTATAGTTTTAAATAAATAAAGAAACCTATGCTTTAATTTTATAATCTAAGTTTTAAATTGATGAAAAGGATTTAAAATTATAAAACCATGTTTAAAAAATGTGGGAAGTTTTACAAATTAAAAAAATAAATTGTGGCATGGGCGGAGGGTAGTGGTTCCTCAAAAAGCGGGTGAACGGTAAGGAAGAGGCGGTTTTGGCGGGGAGAGTGATGGAGACGGTGCATATCAAGCAAGGAGAGCTCGTAGGAAGGTAGAGAAGGGTTGCCAAAGCACATAGACAAGTATGTTAGAGCCAAAGTAAAACCACAATAGAGATACACAAAGACAAGGATTTATGTGAGGTACTAAGGCCGATATGGGAGGGCACGTAGGTAGAACAAGGGCATAGCTATTGGATGGTTCATCTACAAGACCAAGCCGGTAGAACATATGAACAATTTGCATGAAGGGTCTAAGAAGTGGTCAAGGCCAAAACGGGTTGGGCACAAGGAAATGGTGTAGGCAAGAACAAGGAGATTGATCTTGTCTATAACTTAGTGAGAAATCTCAAATATGATGACATGAGAGATAAGGATCTTGAACTAGGTAAAGAGCACATAACAGGGTGAGAAAGGATGAGTGACCTTGAATAGTGAATGGTAGAGTTGGAGCACATCCATGGTGAGATCAAATAAGGAAGAGAGGATTAAGGATGAGTTTAAAGTTAAAAAAATGTTAAGAATAATTAGTTTGCATATAAGTTGTGTTTCGTATTATATTATTTTGTATATGTGTGAATATAATGTGGAGAGAATAATATATTTAAGTGATTATTACGTGAGTAATAATCATATAGAAATTGTAGTAGAGAGAATAAAGGGTAGGAGATATTTTAGGGATGCTTGGAAAATCTAAGTAGTTAGAACACCTATCCTAGATTAGTGTTAATGGTTAAGATAATTATCTCTATATATTTGTAATCTTTGTAAGAATCATATATTGAATTGAATTTTTGATTGAGCGTATGCTCTTGCTGAATATGGGGTAGCCCCCACATTTGATATCAGAGAAGGTTATTGAAAGAGGCCTCTTTATTTTTCACTCCACCCATGCCTTTATTCGTCAAGTGGACTTAGGGAACGGGCGAGTGGATACCATGGACCTCGCAGCAAACATGTTACCTATGTCTGTGCTCATCCATGTGTTGTAATCTCAAACATGCAAGCGAAGGCTAACAGGATACCACGTACCTCATGCAACCCCTTTGTTCGTGTGTTCACCCTTCTTGCATTTTGTCAGCGATGTCGCAGAGTAGAACCCATGTGAACCATTTTTGGTAAGCATCATTCATCTACATCATCTTGCCTCTTCCAATATGTTCACTCTTTCTACAATTTTTCATCCATTATGGTAATAGTTTTCATGAAAAACTAGAAAATTAAAAAAACAAAAACAAAAAAAAAAAAAGCTGGAGCGTATATTTAGGTTGCTTTAGAAAGTTTGTTTTGTAGTAATCTCGACTACGAGTTCGTAGATATGTCATTTGTGGCTCTGCCTTTCGATTGAGAATCTACAAATCAGGCACCACAAAGAAATGTTTTCATTCGACACCACTAGCGATTGTGGAAAAATGGATTGAAGATCCCATGCAATGGACTTTACAAAGTTACATTCTTCCCAAAGTCGATCTCGCTTTGTGACATCTCGATTAGGATTCGTTTGGGGAGAATTCTTCTTTCCTAATGTACGAAGCATAATGCAAAGTATACGGGAACTCTCTATCCTTTCTCAACTCATGGTGAAGACTATCCATGTATACCACACAACATATTTAGCAAATAGAAATCTCCATCGATTATTGCATGCATTTTGGCATTGAAATCATTATATGCTCACTTTGAATCACATTATGGATCATATTCGGGTTTGAGCTTATTGTATTTTTAAGTTGTGGGAAATAGAAGAAGGGCTACTACGGTTTGATAAACAAATCTGAAAATTCCAAAGGGTATGATATTTTTATATATAAGACTACGATAAGAGCTAAGAAGGCTCTTGAGGATCCCAATAAGATCATTAATGGTCATTTTATGCGGTGTAAATGAGCCACATAGAACAAAAAAGTAGAAGATTAACATGTCGTCTACATTGACAAATGCCTCTGGATCCTAATGACACAGCTCGACTTATGACAAGGGTTCAATTCTCGGGTTCGCTGGGGTATTGGGTGGAGCTTTCCAATTTCTGGCTCCTTGGCGGCTTAAACCAAATCATGTCACTCGACGAATAAATCTAATGGAAATCGATTTCTATTATTTTTTGAGATCGAATCCCATCTCGCAATGAAGATGCCATTGGAATCGGTGGTATCTTTGAATATCCTCATCTCTATCCAAAACAAAATTTTATCATGCCAATGAATTAAGCTTTCCTTTCAACACCGAACCCTAAAGTTGGGTAAAGCTTTATTATCTCACTCAAAATATTTCAATTGAAGGTGGTAAATATTTAAACATTTTTTTGTTTTTGAGGGTGGGGGGGGGGGATTTGATAAAGGTGAATCTTCAACCTCGGCAAAATTGACCTATGTAGCTCCAGAGTGTTCTCTCCTATATGCACACTAAGGGGGAATGTTAGGAATAATTAGTGTGCACATAAGTTGTGTTCCGTATTATATTATTTTGTATATGTGTGAATATAATGTGGAGAGAATAATACATGTAAGTGATTATTACATGAGTAATAATCACATAGAAATTATGTAGGTTGAGAGAATAAAGGGTAGGAGAGATTTTAGGGATGGTTAGTGATTAGGAGAAAATCTAGGTAGTTAGAACAACTATCCTAGATTAGTGTTAATGGTTAAGATAATTATCTCTATATATTTGTAATCTTTGTAAGAATCATATATTGAATTAAATTTTTGATTGAGTGTATACTCTTGTTGAATATGGGGTAGCCCCCACAAAATCAACCAAGGCAACTTGGTGAGATAAAATCTTGCACAAATATCAATAGGTGGAGGGTTCGGGTTAGGGTTCAAAACAAGTTTGAACAATAGAAAAGAGCTCGGAAAATGAGCTCAATATTGAGCTGAAGAGAGGGAGAATGTTCCGAGTTGCAAAGAGACCTCGGGGAGATCGATGTGGAGAGTAGGGTGTGTTAAGAGCAAGGTGTAGCAAGGAAGATAGGTAGGAGGCAAACTAGATTTCACAGAGTCAAAACCGGAAAAAAAAAAAGAGCCAAATGGAAAAAAACACAAACCAAATACCTAAAGGCTATATACCTCCAAATTAAGTTTTTCACTAAAGTTTCCTTTTGATATCTCGATTTCGTAGGAAACACCTATATGCACACACACAAAGAAACACAAAAAAACATCAAACTCCAAAACAAGATTAACCCAGATTAGAACCAAAATGCACAAATCAATAATAGATTAATGAAACTTACACAAGAAGCTAATAAATTTTGAAATTAGAAGTAATTAGCAAAAAACCAACAACGATTGAAATATTTACCAAAATAATGCATCTCGATACCATGTGAGAGTGAACCAAGAAGATCAATGAAACCCATGCGCATCGAGGTTGTTGCAGTCAACGAAACACGAAAAAATGCTCTAAGTAATCAATAAGAAAAAATAACCACAAGAAGTTCATACATAAATACTAGGTCTACTCATACTCGGATAAAAACATAATTACATAAGGGAGTGTTGTGTAACTCCCATACTGGACATGTCATACTCCCATAAGAGTAAGTGCGGGAAGTTGATGGACAAAATGGGGTCATCTGTGGATGTCATATTGCAAAAAACAACGAAATCTCAACTTGTAGGGATTATTAGCAATATGCGCATTCAAAATTAGAAAAATTATATAAATATGAATTGTAGAATCCGAATCTAGTTTCTAAAATACTAATTTTTTAAAAAAATGGACAAGTTTAGCTATATTAAACACTTAAAATTATATGACTTGGTTTTTTTTTTTTAAACTTATAAGATTGTAGCCCATTTACCCGCGATTTGGATGACCAAATCTTGTTATTTTTTTCATTTGGTGAAAATTTAGATGTAGTTGTCTATCTTGGGATGGATTTTATTTTGTATTTTTTCGAGCAATATTTTTTTAATGATTTTTTCCATGAAAGTGGTATGAAAAGATTTAGAAAACAGCGCTTTTCGTTTGCCCGCCATAACTATAATTTAAAAATATCGAAATAAAATGTATTTTTTTAACGTGTATAGAATTTTTTCACGCTTGGGATGGTATAAGTTTTATCACATTTTGATAAGTGAAAAAAAAATTCTGATCTTAAACATAGACATGAACATTCACGGGAAAATATGTCTTAAAAACCTATTGTTAGTAAAAATTATAAAATGATATTTATCTTATTCTATTCACTTTAAAATCAATATTTCTCACGAAGCTAACATCTCCCCTACGCGATGGCACCATTTTTGTGAAATGTTTTGATTTTAGCATGGTTCAAGTCTTTAGAAGAGCAAATTTGAGGTTTTTGACCTTTTACACTTCATAATGACCTTTCATAGCTTTGTTTGGGAACAAAAAGATTTCCCAAGGCTTAGGATCGATTCAGATAGATGCGTGAGCGTGCTTTATGAACCATGATCGTGGTTTATAAAGTGCACTCGCTGTTCTTAAATCATATTTACACACATCCCAATGTCCGAATTACCATGTGATTTTTACTCTCGACCTTACCGTATGAATTACTAAAAAATTCTTTCTTTTTCGCACATTTTCTTATCACGAGAAGCGAAACATCATGGGAGACAAGAAACGAAGTCAAAAAAGGAAGTCATTAACTAAAAAACACCAAACGAATTAGAGGCCAACAAAATTCAAAATGCTTGAGCGAATGCGGAATCTTCGTGAATCAAGAAGAGGTTCATCTTCAACCCCAACTATTGTAAGCAATTAAGAACTAGGTAATGTTTCTCTTCGTCATGTGTGAAGTTGAATTAAATACTGCGTGATGAAGATGTTTTTATTGTCAATGTTAAAGAAGAATTAAATACTCATGATGTAGCAAATGTTGAAATTGAAGGAGACAATGAAAATGTGAATAAGGAAATTCATGTTGAAACTGTAGACAGACAAAATTTGACAAAAACACCTCCTAGGATTTTACGTAAGAAACCTAATTTTTTTATTGAAATTGATGAAAACATTTTGAAACCAATGTTTGACAAACTTTCTAAATGACAAATCAGAAGAAAAGCCACTTTGAAATTTGGGATAATCATTTTGAAATTTTAAATGATTCCCAAATATGTCGATTGTTGGTTAGTTTGATGAAATTGATTAAAATAAGACCTACGTTAAACACCTTAGGATTGACAACATCTAATATACGTGGTCAAACCTCTACAATTGTTTAAAACCTTCATGATGCATATCACACTATTGGTGTCGAGAGCGCTAGGGATAGTAATATTGTGCGTCGTGTACTTGTTACTAGTGTTGTAAGTGAATTAATAAAAAAACAACGTTTTATTACGCAAACACGTTGAATGTTGCAAGTTAATCAAAAAAATCTAATGAAAGCAATTGAAAGATGTAATAACCTTCAATCACTCAATAACGCCCGATTTTGGACTTTTCTGCTAGAGCAACGCATAAGGACAAAAATAATTTTGATGTTATAAGAGAAGTTGTTATTCAATTTTGGCATGATAACACTAGAGGTTCACCTAATACAAGAGATGTTATAAAATGGAGAGTTAGTTCTACTAATCGTGAACCACATCCAAAGCATTTCTTAGATATGACTCAAACTCAATTTTTTCGTAAGTTTGAACAAGAGAATCTGAAATTAAAATTAGTCAACATTTTTTTGAAATGTTGAAACTATTCTATGTGAAAATCAACCATGCTTGCATCACTTGTGTTGTAGGCAACATGTTGAATTTACGATGCATTATGCTAAATTTTTACGTATTCATTCTAATTTTCATTCTAAAACTATGTTATCAGAATGTGGTGTTCAAGTTCCACCAATATCTTATAGGGATTTCATTCCTACCATATTTTGTGAAAAATAAGTTGGACACTTTTTTTATAGTCGAGGATTGTTTAGATGGAAGTTGTAATACATGCGGCGGATTACCTAAATTGGAAAGTTGCATCCATGCGCAAATTGAAGGTACAATAGGACATAATTTAGTTGAGTTTGATAAATATAAATTAGTTGCATACCAGTTGAAAGATGGAAAAGAGTCTAAACGGTGTGAGCTAGTTCTGAGAACAAATGCATGCTTTTCAATTTTTGAGAAAATTGAAGGATGAAATTATTTATGAGTATGTTAGGCATACACATAGAGCTCGATGGTTGGATGAGTAGTTCAATATATGCAAGGACACATTTCCTATTGGTACTATTGTTTTAATGGTCGATTTTGTAAAGAATTACACATTACTGACCATAAATGGAGGTTCAATCGCAATATTACAATTCAAGATACAAGTTGCCATTTTTGTGTATATAACATTTCTACATTCTCCGACAATACAAAGAATGATCAATTTTTTAAAGAGAGTACCACTTTTATATCGGTGATGATCATACTCATTCTCTTTGAATTTGTGCAAAGGTGTTTCAGATTATTTTATGGAAACTTGTCGATAGGGACATCCACTTCAAACAACATTATATATGGTTAGATAATTGCACGTCTCGGTTTAAGAATGCATGAATGTTTTATTGGATGAGTAGAATAGAATGCACGTCAAGATGGGTGTAACATATTTGGAGTTTCACTTTGAGGATGGACATGGAAAAGGAGAGCATGACGGTGTAGGGGCATGTGTGAAAAGAGCTCTTGCGAAGAGAAGAGTTGAAGTACAAAGATGGTGCTAAATTAAAAGATGTAAAGAGCATAGTGGAATGGTGTATTGACAACATGGCCCGAGGTTCTCAAGAAAATTCCACAGGTTTACGGATATTTTTGGTTGATAGAGGAACAACAAATTGCTAACTATGAGGATTATATGACACTCACTTGGGTCCAGATATACATTCATTTTGTAGCTTAGACGCTACTTCGTGGGTCGTATGGACAAGAAAGTTGACATGTTATTGTGCATCTTGTATCAAATTTGTCATTCTTGAGTGTGATTCACAGAATGGGTGGATGGATGGATTTGTAGGCCTCTAACTCCGCTTCTTGGTTATCAACCTCCATAAGCATTATGACTTGTTTCTGCAGATGAAGTTGAAACATCCAAGGACTTTGAATGAAATTTTGATTTTGGTGTGACAAGGTATTTATAGTTATTTATTTAATTTTTCTATTGAGTTATGTCCATTGAAATTTTAATATGTAATTTAAATTTGAGTTGTTCAACCTTTGTTTTTTAGGACATGTGTTTTGCAGTTATTACGATAGAAGACAATGAAGAAGGAACAAACTATTTCTTATGTCGTTGCATTGATGAAAGAAAGAGGTCGAATTCTCCTATTATAGGTGGCAAAGATATTGAGTATCTTACGGGGTCGGTGGTAGTTATTGGAACTTGGATTTGACGGTATCCATTAAAAACTCCTTTGTTTGGGTGTTTGAAGACTTTGAGACACACATGAAAATACTCTTATATTCACATCTAGTTCTAGCGAAAAATATTCAGTTGTATAGATATCGAGGAAGGCCTAATAACAAGATTCTTTGAAAGGTTCGAGAGTCAGATCATGAAGCAATCTTGTCCACTATTCAGAGTAGATTCGATCCTGATGGTTCATTGGAATGAATTTACAATGCTCATGTTTGGTATGTATAATTTCTTTGATATATATAATTTTTTTAGTTAGATAGATTTAAGTTCATATATTTTATTTTAAATTTGTGTATTTTGTATATATCTAGTATGGTTTTGATTTGAAACTTAAATTTCTTTGACTAACACTTTTATGTTTAGGTTAGTGGTGCCAGAAAAGCTTCCACCTTCACATGGTTGGCACTGTTAGTAGAGAATTTTAAATTCTCGAAAGCTAAGAGAAGCTTTCATTTTTACAAGAAAGAAGTAATTAACAATGATTTATGTACCCGTGGAGGGGGTTCTTGGCTCCAGAGGAGGTAGCCCAGAAGCACCTGGAGCTTAGAGAACCAAAACGACTCCTCCCAAAGTGTTTACAAGACCATACCTATGTGTGTGCATAATCGGTTTGGTGCCACGACCCACCGTTTGTAAAATATAGCATTTGTGAGTCTTACACCGGCTCAGCGCACTATTTCACGTGTTTACAAACAATAGGGTAGTGAGAGCACCGATATGAGAAGGAAAAAAACCAAGATATCCTATTGTAGAGGGTCCCTACGCCCAAGGTGTCGGATCGAGAGAGACGTCTCTAGGTGCCACGAGTTTGAGTAGTCACCGTCAAAGTTGAGCGATATTTTGGTCTCGGGCTCTTAAGGGACTACGCCTAAACGAAGTAGCCCATAAGCAATGACCTTGTCACACACCAAACAATGCCTCCTCTAGTGTTCACCTAGCTACCCGGATATGTCGACACATTCGGTTCGGCGACACGACCCACTGTTTACAAAATATAGCGTTTGACAACCTTACACTGGCTCAAACTACACTATTTCACACATTTACAAACAATATGGCGGTGAGAGCACCGTGATATGAGAAGGAAAAACCCGAGAGAGATTATTATAGAGGGTCCCTACGCCGAGGTGTGGATCGAAGAGACATCTCTAGGTGCCACGAGTCTGAGTATTCACCTAGCGAAGTTGAACAATATTTTAGTCTCAGGGCTCTTAAGGGACTATGCCCAAACGAAGTAGCCCGGAAGCAATGACCTTGTCGTGCACCAAAAAATGCCTCCTCTAGCATTCACCTAGCAACTAGGACATGTCAAATGTGATCGGTTTGGTGACATGACCCACCGTTTGCAAAATATAATGTTTGACTGACCTTCTGTTTTCGCTCAAACCGCACTATTTTGCATGTTTGTAAATGATAGGGCGGTAAGAGCACCGATCTAAGAAGGAAAAAAAAACTGAGAGAGGCTATTATAGAGGACCCTACGCCAAGGTTTCATATTAGGCGAGACATCTCTAGGTGCCACGGCTTGAGTAGTCACCGTCGAAGTTGAACAATATTTTGGTCTCGAGGGCTCTTAAGGGACTACGCATGAGCAGAAGTAGCCCGAAACCAATGACCTTGTCGTGCCCCAAAATAATACCTCTTCTAGTGTTCACCTAGCCACTCGGATGTGTCGGTGCATTCGGTTTGGCTGTGCACGAACCACGGTTGCAAAATATAGCATTTATCGACCTTACACCTGGCTCAAGAAACTAAACTATTTCACGCGTTTACAAACAATAGGAAGCGAGAACACCGATATGAAAAGAAAAAAAAATTGAGAGAAGTTGTTGTAGAGGGTTACTACACCAAGGTGTGAGATCTAACGAGACGTCTCTAGGTGCCACGAGTCTGAGTAGTCACTCGTCGAAGTTGAGCGATATTTTGGTCTTAGGGCTCTTAAGGGACTACACCCAAACGAAATAGCACAGGAAGCAACGACCTTGTCGCACAAAAACAACACCTCCTCTAGCATTCAATTGGCCACTTTGACATGTTAGCACATTATTTTCGGTGACATGACCCACCATTTACAAAATATAGCGTTTGACAACCTTACATTGGCTCAAACTGCACTATTTCGTGCATTTGCAAACAATATGGCAACAGAGCACCGATCGAGAAAGGAAAAAAGCTGAGAGAGGTTATTTTAGAGGTCCCTATGCCAAGGTGTCAAATTAGACAAGACGTCTCTAGGTTCCATGGAGTCGATTAATCACCCGTCGAAGTTGAATGATATTTTGTCTCGGGGCTCTTAAGGGACTACGCCCAAACGAAGTAGCCGGAAGCAATGACCTTGTCGTGCACCAAAAACAATTCCTCCTATAGTGTTCACTTAGGCACCCAGATGTTTCAAAGGCAGTGCGATCGGTTCGGTGACCACGACCCACCGTTTGCAAAATATAGCTTTTGTGACCTTACGAGGATTAAACTGCACTATTTCACGCATTTGTAAACAATAGGGTAGTGAGAGCACCAATATGAGAAGGAAAACACCGAGAGAGGTTGTTCTATAGGGTCCCTACGTCAAGGTGTGGGATCGGCGAGGTGTCTCTAGGTGCCACGAGTCCAGTAGTCACCAGTTGAAGTTGAACGATATTTTGATCTAAGGGCTCTTAAGGGACTACGCTTGAAAGAAATAGCCTAGAAGCAACAACCTTGTCGCGCACCGAAACAATGCCTCCTCTAGTGTTTACCTAGCCACCCAAACATGTTGGTGAAGTCATTTCGGTGACAAGACCCACCATTTGCAAAATATAGTGTTTAAGAGCCTTACACTGGCTTAAATTGTACTATTTCACGCGTTTGCAAACAATAGGGCAACGAGAGCACCCATCGAGAAGGAAAAAAATTGAGAGAGGTTGTTGTAGAGGGTCCCTTTGTTGAGGTGTCAGATCAGACAAGACATCTCTAGGTGCCACAGAGTCCGAGTAGTCACTGACGTCGAAGTTGAACAATATTTTGGTCTCGAAGGCTCTTAAGGGACTACGCGCTGAATGAAGTAGCCGGAGCAACGACCTTGTCGCGCACCAAAACAACGCATTCTATAGCATTCACTTGGCCACCCGGACATGTCGGTGTAGTTGGTTCGATGACATGACCCACCATTTGCAAAATATAGTGTTTGATAACCTTACACTAGCTCAAACTGCACTATTTTGCGCATTTGCAAACAATAGGGCAGCGAGAGCACCGATATGAGAAGGAAAAAATAGAGAGAGGCTATTGTAGAGGGTCCCTACATTGAGGTGTTAGATCAGATGAGACATCTCTAGGTGTCATGGAGTCTGAGTAGTCACCCGTCGAAGTTGAACGATATTTTAATCTTAGGGCTCTTAAGGGACTACACCTAAACGAAGTAGCCCGGAAGCAACGAACTTGTTGTGCACCAAAACAATGCCTCCTCTAGTGTTCAACTAGCCACTGGACATGTTAGCATAGTCAATTCAGCGACACGACCCACCATTTGCAAAATATAGCGTTTGGCAGCCTTACATTGGCTCAAACTGCACTATTTCGCACGGTTGTAAACAATAGGGCAGCGAGAGCACCGATCGAGAAAGAAAAAGCGAGAGAGTTTATTATAGAGGGTCCCTGTGTTGAGGTTTCGGATCAGACGAGACGTCTCTAGGTGCCATGGAGTCCGAGTAGTCACCCATCAAAGTTGAACGATATTTTGGTCTCAGGGCTCTTAAGGGACTACGCCCGACAAAGTAACCTGAGAAAAATGACCTTGTCATGCACCAAAAAAATGCCTCCTCTAGCATTCACCCGCCACCCGATGTGTCGGCGTAGTCGGTTTGGTGGCACGACCCACTATTTACAAAATATAGCGTTTGACAACCTTACACTGGCTCAAACTGCACTATTTTACGCGTTTACAAACAATAGGGCAACGAGAGACCTGATATGAGAAGGAAAAAAGCTGAGAGAGACTATTGTAGAGGTCCCTACCTCGGGGTTTTAGATCGACGAGATGTCTCTAGGTTCCACGGAGTCCGAGAGTAGTCACCCGTCAAAGTTGAATGATATTCTTGTCTCGAGGGCTCTTAAGGGACTACGCCCGAACGAAGTAGCCGAAGCAACAACCTTGTCATGCACCGAAACAACACCTCCTCTAGTCTCACCTAGACACCCAGGATGTGTCGGTGTAGTCGGTTTGGTGCCACGATGTCTGAGGCATGAATTCTCACTCCTCGCCTCCGTTCATTTCCTAGGACTCAAAACATTACATGTCACTTGTTTACCTTCCATCTCTCTTGTTCTCTTTGGACTTGCCTCTATCCTCTTAAGTACTTCATCATTGTCCTTTCTTTACTCTCTTGAGCTATGTTGTTGTGGTGATCTCTCTCCATCCTCTGTTGTCCCAACTATGTGCTTGCATGCTCATTATGTTTGTATTGTAATATGGTCATGCTCTTGGCTACCTTGAAACGTTTTACATACTTTTCATCCCTTAATGGGTATCTAATACCCTAATTATCATTCTTTGAATATTCACAAGAATAAAGCATTCCCTTGTTATTCTAATAGTTGATTAAGTATTTGAATATAGGTCAAGAATACTAAATGGAGTTGAAATTAAATGAGCCATAATTACTAGTGAAGCAAGAACTAGTGAAAAGTGGTGAGTAAAGGTAAGTCATGTTAAAGGAATGAAATGCATTTATTCATTGTTTCTAATAGTATGGTGAGAATGTGAACATATGAATAAGATTATCAATAAAATGCTAAGGCAAACTTAGCTTCAAGTTTGCATATTTGGATGAAATTTTAGAAGGAGAGTGAAGTGGCCAATCAAGTCACTTATGAAGCATGCTAAAAGAATTGAAGGAAACAAATAAGTGAGAGACTATGAAGGAATAAGAGGAAAATAGTTTCCATGCACGAGAAACATGAAGAAGAGAAAAGAATTCTCATAATGGAGAACATAGCATGAAAGAAGAATAATGGAGGAGAAAGGAAGTGCAAAATGAAATGCTTAGAGAATAAATAGGTACTCATTCAATATGAAATGGGAAAAAGAGGAAAGTGGCGAGAAAGGTCAGATATCAGTTTGAGGCAAGCATGTAATGGCTTATGATCAATAAATGAAGAAAGTGAAGGAGAGAGTGAATACTTGTTGTACATGAGGAATATAAAGGCTTGAGGAGATATTTATGACAGGATATTCAAAGCAACAAGATAAAAGTCAAGAGAAAAAAGTGAACAATGGCTGAATAAGAAGGAGAAAGAAAGAAGTCTTGAATGTACAAGAAAATAAAAGGAAAGAGAGGATGGTAAGTCCAAGAAGAAAGAGACAAACAATGAAAATGAAAGAGAGAAGTGAATCTACTTTAAATGATAATCAAATTGAATGTTTAACTTCTTATTTGATTGGCATATAACACCAAATTATAAAGAGATAAGGTGTGTACATCTATTGATTCCCTTAATTTCTATAAAACAATGTAAATGCTTCCCTTAATTTCTTAACAATTGTACCATGCAATGTTGCACCATAAGTAACGTTATATTCATATCTAGTTCAAGATGAACTCTACCTCACTTATTTCTATCAATGTTCACATTAGTTGATATCAACAGATGAGTGTTAGCTTTAAAAGAAAAAAAGAGTAATTACGTATTGCCCTTTTGTAGTTCACTGGCATGGTTTTGCTTAATGGAATAGGTTTTCCTAACAATTGTACCATGTAGTGCTCTCGAGACATGGTTTTTTAATTTTAAATCAAACATACATATCTAGAACTAATAAATGGTTATGAAAACATACATAGAAGGATATCATACATGCAATGAAATCGAATCAAACATATAGAAGTAATATCGTTATGAAAACCAACACACATGGATATATAAGAATCAAACAAAGTGTGCTCCAGACACACGTCTCTGAAAATATGTAAGTTCATAACATGTGTACATCTCAAACTAAGTGTGTCATACATATAGGACCACATGCGGTCGCAAAAGGCTATATATATACAATGGACTATATGAAGAAACATGTTCACTAGGACCAAATGGCCCATATATATATATATATGCACATCCAGGAGTGGACTATGAATCTAATCATGAAACATCTTCCCTCTCTTCGCCTGCTAAGAAGTAGCACGTCCACAACACCGGGATGTAGTGGAGGAGATGCCACAACGGATTTCATCGGTGTGGTCCTAGGCATCTCTAAGCGGTCGACTTCGCCAATCAATATATGTATTTAGTTGGTTGTGGAGTCGACTTCGCCAATCAATGTTTGCAATGTGTTGGCTAAAGTCATGCAGAGACGGATTTGTGGCATGATTTTGTCTTATAGTCTGAATAAGGTTCTCAATGACAATTTTATTTTCTCAGATTCTTCCAACGATATTATCTTGTGTTCCTGTTGGTTCAGTGGGGACAGAAGGAGCCACATGAGGTGGATATATGTTTGGAGTACGGTTTTGAGGAATGTTCAGAGGGTTTTGAGGAATGTTTTGATGGTTTGCATGATTTTGAGCTTGTTGACCAACTGAAAAAAGAAAATTGTATACATAAACAAACATTTCAAAAAACCCATGAAAATGCAAAAAAAAAAACCTAAAATGCAAAAAAAATGATTAAAATCGGGGGCTTACCTCCTCATCTTGGTGGCATGGTTGAATCTATCATGATCCAAAAGTCCGATGAGCAATTTTGAGGTGGTATTCAAAGCTCCGAGTGAAAAACATCTAGGAGAAATCGCGGTTTGAAATGAAAAATGGGGAAAATGAGGACTCGCGGGACTGCTTTTTTTTGTCTCGAGTTCCGATTGCAGTTTAGAACCGTGCTCGTGCGGTTCTAAACCGCGATCACGGTTTTAGGTTTGGTTATTCTTGAACCCTCGCTAAAAACAACTCCACAATCGCGGTTCCTGAATTTTGGGTTTTTAATGTCCACGAAATTGTCCACCAACCGTGAACTTACCCATAATGGAGAGGAAGTTAAAATAATAGGAATAACATGTAACTCCCATAGGAGAATGGTGCATTTGATAGGTATGACGGATTCTATGACAAAATATTTCATATCTCGTATACTCTCTAAAAGACTCATGACTCACCTAATTCAAATGAATCACCATATGTGAGGTGGAATAATTCTAATAACAAGATAAAAGGTGAAAAATTGACCTCACACAAACATATTGGTTCTTGGTAGGAAGAGAGTGGTTGGCCCTCTTCATTTTCTATCTTGATCTAATATTATCTCTTTGTCTCTCTTTCTCTTTTTCCTTCTTTCTATATATAAGGGAAGCTCAATATTAAAAAATAATCCTCTCTTGAATGTAAAATCACAATGTCAAAATGGTGGTTGAGCTTTCATGAGTTATAAGCTCTCGATATGAGCTTTTGTAATGCATCCAAAGCTTTCTAAGCGAGTGTAATAGATAGTGCATACTTGTGAGCAATAATATGTTGTTAAATATGGCTCATATTTACACTTTACCTTAGATTATTATATTCTTTCCTCTATGTTCTTTTCATGTTGTATATGTATTATATTTGCATGGATTTTCATTTCTTTGTGTCTAAAATGTGTGGAATAGAATTGTTTGCATAGTGTTGATATGTGGCATGTATCTTCCCTCTCATCCTATATTTTTCCTTTTCTATTATTCCCCTCACAGAGAGATATCCCCTTTCTATTTTGGCATCATCACCATTTCCTTAGCTTAGTTTCATTTTATGCATTCCTCCTTCCCCTTTTCTCTTATAGATTTGTAGAAGATTATCTTATGATTAGTGTTAGTGTTAGTGTTAGTGTTAGAATATATAGGTAGAGGAAGTTTGACTTATTCGAAGGTTGATCTCATACAGTCAAGTTCCACATTGAGAGATCATCCCATATTTCACATAGGTGCTGGTCCATTTTAGATTCAATAAGGGTGTAAATTCAAGTGACAACAACCACCTTATTAGCATAATCCAAGAAACATATTTCATCACACATGTTCGATAAAAAAATAAAAATAATAATTCGATTAAGTATCATATCCAAAATCAATGTGCAAACATGAATCAATAATTCAACTCATCATACAATGCTGAAATATACATTACACATCCCCAATTCCATGGGTGTGTGAGTGGTTCTCATTTTACCTTCTTATATTGAGTTCAATTTTCTTGATTTGTTCCCTCCTTCGGTTACATTTCAACATATAAACACTTGTTACCATATATACCTCATTTAACCATGCAATAAGATAGTTAGTCCATTACATTCAAAACATTTAATATATTTCAAAACAAATGACTTCTATTAAATTATGCAATTTACAACTAAATTCCAAAACATAACATCCATATGATAACTCCATTTATTTCAAAATAAAGTTAAATTTTACATTTCCATAAATTGTATACAAAACAAGATGAGATGGTTGAATTGAGTATATAAGCTTTGTTGGTATCATTTCACATTATGGTTGACCCATGAGGAAAGTATCAATCCATAGAAAGATATAAAATTTAGAAAATAATCATTAGGTGAGTGGGGTACCATTACCAATAAGGGGTATGTGTTTGATAACTACAACTAAATTACATTTCTTTCCATTATATTTTGCATTTATATATGTTTATCATTCTATTTTTTTACATGAATGAATATAAATACAATTATGAAATACATTTTCCACCACCCTATGATGCCAACATAAAAATGCCTCGCATACTCAGGTCATGCACACGAAACATCTATTAAATACATGGTTAGTAACAAACACCCAAGACAGATCCTTTATTTGAACTTCAAATCTAGGTTAGTAACATATGGTTCCATATGAATCTACATCACTTGTTTTCATGTATACATATCATTATGATACAAATATTATTTTATTTTCTATATCTTCTAGTCAAAGTCCACTTCAAAACCTACATATATTATATTCAATTTCTACTTGTATTCATTGTTTGAATTTATTTTATTTTTATCTAGCTATAGTTTCTTCTATTTTTTTTTTTTCAAAAAAATTAACTCAAATTTTGATTTAGTAATGAAAACTTAATTGTATTTATTAGTAATATAATCCTTTTCAATAGTTACTTTTATACACATCGTCCCTCACAAACAACTATAGATTATTTTTCTAGTTGATAATAATATGATTTCTATAGTCACGCAATGCATATATAATTAGATGATTCGTCTTTTTTATATTTCTAGTTTTCATGTGTATTCCCAATATTAATTTTGGCAATGAATCCATTACCACCATGGTCTTTAACCAGACATATGCATGTCTTTATTTTTTTAGTAAATATATTTACATATGCTCAGTAACAAATAGTAACACCCCGTTAAAGTATCATGTATGTGATTTGTTAAAAATAAATTTACTAAATAGAGGAAAAAGATAGTGGAAGACGATTGTGGACAATCATGAATAACGGTGGTCGAGAATAGACCAAAGATAACTATAGAAAATTATGGATGAGATATAGACATCATAAATAAAATACTACAAATATCATCTAAAAAATTATGTTTCTACCAAAAATTAGATGTAGAAATATTTTTGTGTATTTGTAGCACATGCTATTATTTTACTATGTTGTCAAGTATGTTGTTATATTCATAAATATTAAGTAAGAAAAGCATTCATTGGTGACACAATCCTTTGTCCATATACTTTCCTTAATTGTTTATATTGTCTTTCTTTCTCACATCTATCATTTACGTATCTAGTTACAGTGTCAAGTCATTGTTATCCAATTTTACTCCCGAGGTAAAATTGGTCAAACATTACCCTACACAGGAGATAATCAAGGGGACTAGAGGCTCAACAGGAGAAAATTGGGGAAGACATGAAGCTGTTAGAACTTTAGATACGATTTAAACTCAAGGCCCGAATCGCCCAGTAGAGAAGAGCCAATAGATGCCTCTATACGTCCCAACGGTGCATCATTCAATGAGCGAGGCCCAAAAGGTGGTTCCCAAACTAGCACCAACCCTCCAAGTGTCTAAGGTAAAAAAAAGGGACACCAGCCATTGAAAATTCCAAGATCAAGATAGGTCGGCAGAAGCCTCCACGCGTCACTCGACACATCTTCAAAGTTACAATCGACGCGAGTCCCCAAAGAGTGCCAAAGCCATGTGCCCAGTGCAGAAAAAGGGATAGAGTGGCGGTTGAATAGTCCAAGGCCGAGAGAGGAGCCATGCGTAAGCTCAATGCTCCTTCAAAAGCAAAACACAGGCGGTTTCCAAAAATCATGAAGCTTCCACGTGTCCAATCGGTGGAACATCGGGGACAAGATACAAGGGTAGGTCTCAAATGTGCGCTGAGCCTCCACATGTCTCGAGTCATGCATAGCATCTATGCCAACAATAGGGACTCGGGAAAGACATAAAGGAAACCAAGCATGCCCACGAGATGGCGCCACGTGTCTAAATGGGGCAACTTCAAGAGCAAGAGGAGGAGAGCTGAATCTTCAAAGCTCGGGGCTGCCACGTGGACCCTATATAGGAGAACTCATTCGAATATTGCAAGCCCATGTTAGATGCCCAACACGAAGACCTTTAGACGGCCATATATTTATTTGAAGCTCATAATTGAGTGGGAATGGATGTTTTGGAAAGCTCTCGGCATCGGCTTCTCGGCCCCCCACCATCATGTTTGATCCACCATTTTGAGGTTGTCAAGTCTCTCACCTACCGCCATAATAAAGGATAGAACTCCTTCTTGTCCAGCAAGGAACATCATGTGAAGGCATGGGCTTTGTCAGGGAACCCATCATTGTTGTAGGTGAATTTGAATGCTTCTGGGGTGGTTGGAGTAGGTGAGTTCAATACATTGTAGGGGTGGTTGAAAAGAGTTTGAATTTTCCCTCTCTCCTTCTCTCATTCTTCTATATATTGTAAATGAGGGGCATATTTCTAGTGTTTGGTCATCTTTTCTCTCCTACCCCCCTCTCTCTTTCTCCCTAGGGTCGAATGTGGAGCTTAAGCCTCCTTTATTGGATTTTTAATGGCATTTTATTGCCTCTTTTCCACTAATGATGTACTGTGTGAACTCTGGAGCAATAAAATCTATTTTGTGATGAATTTTGTCCATCCTTCCTTATTTTATTATCTCTTCTTGCCTCTCATCATTACGGGGTATATTATGCATACTTACGGTGTCTATTGCAAATTTTGAGAGCTGTGCTTAATGGGATTGAAGTGGTGTTCTCATGTGACCTCTATCTTTGGTCTATGTGATGCATCAGTCCATCCTCTCCATTACTCCTCTCTCCACTTTAGGTAGGCTGAGATTGTGATCAACACTTCCCTTTTCTTGGTGCTTATCACCTCTGTAGAGTAGGATTCTCCTCTTTATGCACTTTCTCTCTCCTTATCTACTTGGTATTGTTAGAATAGGTGTACTTAGGTGTCATTTTTGCATTACGAGTATTTTAACATTAAGATCGGAAGATGAAGTCAGGCTTTCTCCGAAGGTCCATCTCAAGTTCAAAAATCCCATAGCTTGAGAGATGGTCCAATTTTATACAATCACACTTTGGATGCTCCACTCAAATCCGAGGCCATTTGGGGGTTACGTGATTTTGCATTAACAATTTTGGCACACCCGGTGGGAGATGTTTGAAGTACCTTACCACTTCACTTCATTACGTTTGATGTGCTCTTTGTGAAAATTCAGCCTTTAGAGGCACATGCAAAGCACATCTGGCGACTCCATCTGGTCAACAACCCATTCTCTAACTTGCAAACCTTCTTTCCATCCATTTCCACCCATTCATCTTTCCACATCTTCCATCTTCTACCATTTATGAAGTTGTGTAGTCATGACTTCATTACCCTCATACAATCCACACTTGCGGCAGGACATCAAAGAGTTTGATCTCTATTAGACTTGAAGGAATGTTTTGATGAGGAGGGGCCTGTAGAAATTACAACATTCACAGCCCCATCATTCATCATTCAACAACAAGAACCTGTCGCCATGGAGTAGAAAAAAATGGTCATGCCCACAGGGCATGAGGTAGAGCTTCATCGTGCCAAAGGTCAACAATAACTCCTTCGAGAACCTAGCGCGAAACAAATTTGGGAGGTTTATATTTTGTTTATTGATAATTTGAGGAGGATGGCGAGAAACCATCTACAAGGTGGTTTTTACTCTCATTTCTGACCATGTCCAGTGCCAAATCAACTACATGGTTGCAATTTGTGAGGAAGGGGAGCTACTTCTCCCTGCCGGTTGTAGCATTCATTTGAGCCCCTTTGCTTTGGTTATTAGCATAGAGTAGGTAGGTTTGCTTTCGCGAGAACAAGTGCTTTTGTACACTCTGCATGTTCCACTTGGAGCATGTATGATTTTCAAGTTTTGTACATAGTGTGTGTTGTTGTATTTTATTACTTGTGCACAGTCCATTTCTCGGGACAGTGAAATCCCTAGGTTAATACAATTTTCTACTCTCAGAAACCTCATCTTCAAGATTTTCTTATGAAAATTGAGAGTGCAGTGCAACATCAGAGGGGCTGGCTTAGGGTCATCATGTGCAAGCAATTGTAGGAGTCCATTAAAAGAATAGGGTCATTACCATGCCATCATTTGTGACTCCATGCCCAATATATGCAAAAGGCCACTCGATCTCTTCATCGAGCGAGGCATATGTCCCCGTGAGTCACCAAATTGTTATCAATTTTCCCGGGAAAAATTACTCAAACACAACCACAATGTAGGGAGATAATCAAGGGGACTAGAGGCTCAACAGGGAGAAAAATGGGGAAGGCGTGAACTGTTATAACTTCACATATGATTCAAACTCAAGGCCCGAATCGCCCAAGTAGATCGGAGCCGGAGGAAGTCTCCATGTGTCCCAATGACGCATCTTGATGGTCAAGCCCAAATGGTAGTTCCCAAACTAGCGCCCGACCCTCCACGTGTCCAAGGTCCAAAAAAGGGACACCGGCCATTGAAAAGTCAAATATTAGGACACGTCAGCAGAAGCCTCCACGCATCAGCTTGACACATTTTCAAAGTTATAATTCGGGAGCAGAGGTCCCCAAAGAGCGCTAACATGCCATGTTCCCAGTGCAGAAAAAGGGATAGATCCGGCCATTCAAAAGTCTAATTTTGGCGAGAGGAGCCACGCGTCAGCTCAGTAGTTCGCGCTCCTTTAAAAGAGAAATATGGAGGCGGTTTCCAAACAAGTACGAAGCTTTCACATGTCTAATCGTCGCGAACTTTAGGGGCGGGATACGGGGCAGGTCTCAAATGTGTGTTGAGCCTCCACATGTCTCGAGTCGAGCACTGAGTGTCTCCTCCAACAGAGGGACTCGGGAAGAAAATAAAAGAAACCAAGCAGGCCCGCGGACGATGCCACGTGTCTCATCGGCATAACTTCAAGAGCGAGAGGAGGGATTTAATCTTCAAAGTCGTGGGACTGCCACGTGGACCTGTATGGCGAGACTCATTTGAATATTGCAATCCCGCGTTAGGCGCCCAACTCTCGAAGACCTTTAGAGGGCCATATATTTCTACTGGAAGCTCAAAATTGAGTGGGAGAGGACGTTTTGGAAAGCTCTCGACATCGGCATCTCATCCACCACCATCATGTTTCAGTCTGCCATTTCAAGGTTGTCAAGTCTCTCACCTACCGCCATAATAAAGGATAGACCTCCTTTTTGCCCAATGAGAACAACACGTGAAGGGATGGGCTCGGTAGGGAACCCATCATTGTTGTAGGTGAATTTCAATGCTTTTGGGTGGTTGGAGTAGGTGAATTCAATGCATTGTAGGGGTGGTTGAAGCAGAGTTCAAATTTTCCCTCTCTCGTTCTCTCATTCTTCTATATATTGTAAAGGAGGGGAATATTTCTAGTGGTTGGTCATCTTTTCTCTCCTGCCCCCTCTCTCTTTCTTCCCTAGGGTCGATTGTGGAGTTTGAGCCTCCTTACTTGGCTTTGTAATGGCATTTTCTTGCCTCTTGTCCTCTAATGATGTACTTGTGTGAACTCCTGGAACAAGAAAATATATTTTGTGATGAATTTTGTCCATCCTTCCTTATTTTATTGTCTCTTCTCATGTCTCATCATTGTAGGGTGTCTTGTGCTTACTTTCGGTGTTTATTGTTGGTTTTGAGAGTTGTGTTTAATGGGATTGAAGTGGTGTTCCATGTGACCTCTATCTTTGGTTTGTGATGCATTTGTCCATCCTCTTCATTGCTCACCTCTCTCTCTACTTCGGGCGGTGAGATTGTGATCAACACTTTCCTTTTCTTGGTGCTATCCCCTATGTAGAGTAGGATCCCCCTCTTTATGCACTTTCTCTCTCCTTGTCTCCTTGGCATTGTTAGAATAGGTGTAGTAAAGCGTCATTTCTGCATTAGGAGTAGTTTAGCATTAGAATCAAGAAGAATAAGTTGGCTTTCTCTGGAGGTCCATCTCAAGTTCGTAAGTCCCACAGCTTGAGAGATGGTCCAATGTTATGCAATCACACCGGATGCCCCACTCAAATCCGAGGCCATTCGGGGGTGCTGTGATTTTGTACTAACATTCACAAGGATCCATGTTTGTCTATCTTTTCACATCTTTCATCATTTATCCCAGGGCACCAACACCCACTTTGAACACTAGTGCCTAGGAGATCCTATCCATTCCGGGTGCTTCTATCCTCTTTTTATTTTACACCTTTTGACATTTGTGGTCCGAATTTCTATTTTTAATCCTTATCTCGTGTTCATAGTCGGCCTTTTGTGTCACTAGTTTTGAAATTCGAAAAGAGATACATATATATACATAACATACACTATATTATTTTTGATGAAAATTCTAATGGGAAATCTCATCTACATACTATCACTACCATCAAAGGGACTATATTTTTGGGCTGCCAAACATTTGCATCTTATCTAGATACAACCCATTATCTTGGCGTCAATGGCACAAGGGAAACCTAAGGACACTATTTCACACACGAGCACAAAAAAGTACATAGAGCCTAGAATGTAGTGTAGCGCTCACTCATAAATTCACTTATTAGGTGACCTTGCCGGAGACGGTTTGACTACACATATTACATATTTAATTCAAATTTGAAGTGTTTGTGAGCTTGTGCATGTAGGTATGGTTTGTTTTTAAAGTTACAGGTACCCTTGGCGATCGAAAGAGTGAATATCTAGTAATTGTGACAGAATTAGCAACAAAAACCTAGTGACACAAATGAAAGTATATCTCAAACCTTTGCATAGTCACTAGTGCCTAGGACCAGATTACCGAGTACCAATGTGCCTATGTCCTATCTTGGGCTCCCTTGTAAAACATCATTCTCTGGTTATAGAATTCATAGGAGTTGTTTGACACTATTTGTACCCTTTCCAACACTTTACACTACCGGATCAATTCTAGATCACACTAGGAATCAACTAAGTCATTTATCTCTCCCATTTACTTATAGTTTTGCATTTCTTGAGTGTTTAGCATATGTATCTTTACTATATTTTACCATATTAGTTACTCTACTATTAGATTTAATTAAGTTTTATTCTAAATCAATATCCCATTAAATATAAATGTACAAACCATCCAGGAAGAAAAGACCATCGAAAATTATCTATTTTTTAATTCTCCTTTGTACTCTATAAATAGTATTTAAATTAAGCATCATGCACAATCAATTCAATCCAAATTTATTTATGTATTTATGTGTATGTATAATATGATATCATATAATTTTTTGAGTGGGCTAGGCATGAGAAATGTGAAAGTGGATGAGAGCCAAGAGTAGATGGCTAAGATTTAAGAAAAAGAGTTTATGTGAATTGCGAAGGAATATTATTTTATTTTAAAAAGATAAACAAGATGTTCTTTGAAACACTGATGTCATGTGGATGCTAGGTAAAGAAAGATGTGTAAGGTGATATGTTTATGGGGGCTGCATATTTAGTGCTTGATTTTTTTAATATGTGTCATCAAAAGTTTTGTTTTCAAAGAAGGATTTTCTTATTTAATTGAATATTTTTGAAATAAGAGGAATTGTGGATCGTTGAAAAAATAGAAAAGAAAGATTGGTTTAAATTTATTATTGTATAATGGATTGTTCAAGAATTCTAGTTCTTGATTTTAAAATATATGGGAAGAAGTCTCTTTGTGGAAATATAAGATAAAAAAATATGTTGCTTAAAAATATTTATAGGAATTTGAATAAGAAAATAAAATCCCTTCTTGATTATAGAGAGTTATCTTAATACGAATAAAAACTAATGAATCATTAGCTTATTGGTATCTTCGTTAATGATGAAATTATGCTACAAATTTAGAACATTAATACTGCAAATAATGTTGGGAATATATACTTAAATAAATATTTGAGAAGCCTCTGAAAAGACAGATTTTTCATGTAAAGAAGAACTTACAAAATTTAAGAATGAAAAATGATCACGATGTGAGAGAACATCTCACAAAAGTAAAGGACATAAAGAACTACCTAAAGGATACAAGTGGATAAAGTTGAAGAGAACTTGTTAGTTGAGATAAATCTTAATAGTATTTGCATGGTGTATAAATATCTAATCACATCCATATAAGTCCGTGATAAAAATGATGCTCTAACATTTAAAGAATTAAGTGCTTACTTGCACGCATTATAAAAAACATAGAGTTAAAAGGAAGTTTGATGAAACTAACTCTATTGAGAAAACTTTATTCAAAGAGGCATATTAAAGGTAAAAAGATAAAAAAATTGATGTAAGGTGGTTATAGCATCCAAGAAAAAAATGAACCAATGAGAGGAAAAAATAAGACAACAAAATTATAATGTCAAGTGCTTCAATTGTGTCACATTGGGAAATTTTTGATGGGTATGTACACTGAAAGAAGCCACAAATGCAAAATTGGTTAAGAAAAAAACAAAATTATTACAAATCAAGGAGAAAGTGAAGGTAATGCCTTCGTTGCATCCTAATCTGCAAAGAATACTTCAAGTTATGTTTGGTATATAGATTCAAGATAAATTCAACATATGTATTTTAAGAAATAAGAAATAAAGTTTCAAATCTATTGTAAAATATGAAAATTTGAAAATGAAAACATATTTCTTGGTGATGAAAATGCTTATATTATAGAATCCTGGGGTTGTATTCCTATTAAGATGAATTTAATAATAAAGTAATATATATTACTAATATGAAGTATGTATCTAGTTTAAAGAATACATTTTTAATTATTCAAATAACAAGGGAAGGTTTCAAAGTTGAATTTTAAAAGGATGTATTTGATTAAGGATAAGATGAATAATTACAAAGTGATTGCATCAGGTACTTTAGATGGGGAATATAAAAGTCTAATGTAAGATGTTAAGGCACACATGCTCTTGTTGCATCACATGATAATAATAGTGTAATATAACATTAAATATTTGGGTACCTTAATTATAAAAGTTTGGGTTTGATAAAGAAATTGGATGTGACATATGGTCTTCGTGAAATTTATTTAGATTCAAGTGTGTGTGAAGGTTGTTTGTATGGGAAACAACATAGACATAAATTTGAGAAGAATGGATCATATAGAGAAAAGGAAAAACATTATATAGTTGAAAATAATGTTATTAGTCCATTTCCTACTCCTTCCTTTATAGGATCAAAATATGTGTTAAGTTTAATTAATGATTTTTCAAGTAAAAATTGTATATATTAGCTTAAGAACAAAATTGAGGTGTTTGAAAAGTTTAGTACATTTAAATATCTAGTGGAAAATGAGAATTGGAGAAAAATTAAAATTCTTAAAACAAATAATGGAATGGAGTATATAACAAAACGAGTTTCAAATTTTTTGTGAAAATGTAGGTATTAAAAGGTAGTTAACAATCGGATAAAAAACTCAATAAAATGGGGACTCCCCAAGCAAAAATAGGACCTTAGAAGACATGTATAGGTGTATTCTCAAGGCTATGCATTTTCCTCATTCTTTATGTGACGAAGCGTAATTCTTATTGCACTATATACTAAATAGGTATCCAACAAAATCTATAAGAAATATAACAACTCATGAAGAATATTATGGTAGGAGGCCTTTAATCAAGTATGTTAGAGTGTTTGTATATAATTCTTTTGCTCACGTGCTAGATTAATTAAGGAAGAAACTTTATAATAAAAGCATGAAATATATCTTAATTGGTTATAGTGAACAATCTAAAGGCTATAGGTTATAGAATACTCAAAATAAAAAGGTAATTATTAGTAGAGATTTGTGTTTAATGAAGGTTTTAATATGGAATCTACACCTACAATTTCTGAAGTTTAAGATTTAGAAATGGAAGAAATTAGTCAAAGGAGAAAATCCCCCAAAGAAAATTTAAATTATTTAAGAAAATAATCAAAAGAGTAAGAAAAGCTGAGTAAAAGGATCATCATGTAAACTATGCCTTGATAAATAAAATATATAAAGTAGATGATCCCCAATATTATTAATAAGTAAAAGGAAAGAAAGAGTGGGAATATGAAACTCAAGAAGATTATAATTTTTTTAATAAAAATAACACACGGGAATTGAAAGAACTTCTTGTGGGTACAAATATTATTAGTACTAAATGGGTATATAAGACCAAGTATAGATTTGATGGATAAATTAAAAAATTTAAAGCACATATTTTAGCAATGGGCTATTGTCAAAAATAAGGGGTTGATTCTCAAAATAGTCTCGCCCCATTTTGCCATTGAAATCTATCAATTTATGGTCTTTCACATTTTATCTTCCCATGTTTAAAGATCCAAAATTGATTCCTCATTTCTCTGTTCATCTGAAAAGTCTGTATTTGGGTGTAAAAACTCAGGTTGTCCCATTCTTTCCATTTTCCATAGTCGGGATTTGTTGTCCTTGTCATTTTTGTCCTAAATACTTGAAGAAAATGAGTGGATGTAGCTCGGGGAATGTATTTGAACCTTGTAACATTTCTAAATTCTCTTTCCTTAGAGAAAATTCCATCTCCGGCTCAAATGGTCATTTTTCTACATTTTACGGTTTGACGGGTGTTCCTCCCAGTCAAATTTACACCTTTGCATCAATAGGAAACATGGCCCTTTTTGTTGGATGCGCTCGGTGGGGTACTTTAAAAATTCTATGGTCCACCTCAACCCAAAACCTATCCACGTGGAAGAACGACACTCATTTGAAGGTTCACTATTTATTTTTGCTTTGGAGTTGCATCTAGGGGGGACAAGGGACACATGGAGGGACCATTTTCATGACTTAGACAAATTTTTATGCAGCCTTGAGTTTTATAGTTTTTAAAGAAGCAGGGACACGAGGAGACTTGGAGGCCTCCACTCACTTTGCATTTTGCTTAGGACTTTTCAATGGCCAAAGGAGATTTTCGGACCTTGGAGGCTTCCGCTCGAGCTTTACTTAGCCTTTTCAAACTATTTTTTGGGCCAGGACATGTGGCGAGCCCACCTCATTCAAGGTCTCAACTTTTGAGGACCATCTTTAAGATGCAAATTGTGACGCATGGTAGTTTGAAAAGTCAAAAGGGGTGAGCCTCGACCATTGGCAAGGGAAACTTGGATTTTTTTTCCTCTTTTGGATTAAAATATCAAAATGGCTCAACCACAAGCCTGACAAAAGGGAGTCAAGGTTGGCTTTTTAAAAATTCAAAAGGAAGGGGAAGTGGACCATCGGGGGCAACTTGGATTTTTTGCCTCTTAAGGATTAAATATCAAAATGGCCCACAAGCCTGACAAAAGGGAGTCAAGGTTGGCTTTGAAAAGTCAAAGGGGGGAAGTGGACCATCGAGGGAAACTTGGATTTTTTTCCTCTTGTCATCAAAAGGATTAAAACATCAAAATGGCCCACAAGCCCGACAAAGGATCAGTCAAAATTTGCTTTGAGTCAATGGGAGGTGCAGACTTTTGGGAAATTTGGAAAAATTTCCTTTTGTGAAAAAAGGAGCTAAAGTATAAAAAGAGAGCATTTCCACTGGGACCCACATTGGGACACGTGTCAGGCCCATTTTTCAAAGGTGGAGGGGTGGAGCAAAATGAGAAATTTTTACATTTTTTCAAAAGGTTGTAAAAGGCAAAAAGGAACCCCCAAGCCCATTTTAATTTGGATCTTCCACGTGGATGGTCCAAAATCAAAATAGAGATCAATGAAAGTTGTGCATTTGTATTTGATTCTCCCCCATTTTTACTCAAAAGCTCCTGAGATGTGAGTCTTCATAATTTCTTGATGTCTCCTACATGCCAAATAGAGAGAAAATAAATTTGATATCTAGGTTTGGTGGGGAAGATCTGAGATGTCTTTTCACCATTAAAATGATCTGACTATTGGGCTCGATCTTGATCTTCCATTTTTCCTTCTCCCAAGCATGCAAAGAACCAGATTTGACAGATTAGGGGTGGAAGTGGTTAGGCAGGAGACGAAGAGTGATCTACTAGATAAGGAGTTGAATGTTGATATTTTTGAAAGAGATTTTCCCCCTGAGCACTGACACACCTTTTTGCAAATCAGATTCTAGGGAATCATGATCGAGATCATAATGAAAGCACTGGTACACTCAATGTTTGGGTTTTTTGGGGGAAAATCTGTTGTAAAATGTTATAAATTGCATGAATTTATCATGTGCAAATGGTTGGAGTGTTAGAGGTCGGGACTGATTTTCTAAGAGAAAAATCTTGATAGAGCCCGTCTTTCTGAGAAACCATCTGAGAAACTTGTTTATCTCTTTTGTATTAAATTTGATCATGTCAAGGTGGTTGCAGTGTACAACCATTGAAAATCTCTGAGATTGTTCTAGAAACTTTCCCCTGCTGATAAATTTAATCAAACTCAAGTTATTCTATGTTGATCTTTGAGCAAAATTGTGTTTGCTTCATTTCTGAATGTCTGCAAATAGTTTTTCTTGTTCCCATTGCAATCTTACATTGAAATCTTTGTGAATCACACAAGATCTTATCCTTGTGATAGTTTGGTGGCATTTACAATTTCATTTATCAGAAGAGCTTTCATTTGATAGTGAAATAAACAAATTTAAAATCACTTGTGACTCCTAGCATGACTATAAGATTGTTTGTTAGCCTTTGAGGGTATCTTAGGCATGATAAAATAGAGATTGATAATGTTTAGTTAAGTTTTTCAATTTGAGCCTTCATATTGATTCTTAAAGTTTGTGTGATAACGTGTTGATCTAGGCCTCCATTGAAGCACATATTCTAGTTAAAGGAACATTTTAGCTATTCTGAAGCATTTTGTTGTTTAAGCTTTCCATTTTTGTAAGAGTTCTCAAAGATCTAGAAAATCAAGTTCATTCTACCTCACCTCCCACCAAAATTCATTTAAAAACAACCAATCCTACCCATACTACCCCTATTTGTCCTGTGTGTGCACAAATGCATAATTTCTATCACCAAAACATGTAAAAGAAATCAGGTTTTCATTGTCTTTAGTAGCCTGAACCTTGCCTAGGAAATATCTCCATTATCTAGAGTGACAACTCGTGAGAGTTAGGTTTTGTTGTATTGATCATATTTTCTTCAAGGTCTCCTCAATAACTTTACAAGGAAGGATATCTCCATCTCCTCCACAAATAACAAGGCTAAAAAGGGTCCTCTCACCCTGGTTGAAAGGCACAACCATAAAGTAGTGAGGATAGGTCAAATCCTCTTGAGGGTGCTACCCATTTCTCCACATCTGAGTGACAAAGAGCAAGTTGCATTCATCCCCCGGCTACAAAATGACACACTACATGCTCTGCTTGTCTCTAAGCTTCCTGCCAAACTTGTGATGCTGCTCAAATTTTGAAGGAGAATCAATTTGGGTACCAACACCCATTAGGGGACTGTTTATTTAAGTTGCTAGGAATTGATTTGCGTTGCTGAGACTAATTTGTTGATTTTCTACCATTCGGGAACATTGTGATTACAGGACATTATGATTACATAGTTCATATTCAGACCCTAGTAAGCATTTCTTATATGTTCTAAGTGCTAATACATTGTTTCAACATCATCCTGTGTTCGGGCCTATAAGAAGTTTCAAAGTTACAAGTGTTGTGTGCAAATTTTCCAGTCTCTATAGTTTTTGCACTAGTATTCATTGATAAATCTTGGTAAAAGAAGGTCAGATCTTTCATTTCCAGTTTCTAGTGTTGACAGACATTTGACAGATCATATTTTTAGTGCATTTGCACAACTAAGGTGGAAATCCTTAGTGGTGACTCCTATTGATCTGATTTTTGATAAATACCAGTGTCTTAACCTCTTGTCAAGTGAGATTTGTTACTAATCTTTGCAAAGCTGGAAGGAAGAAGATCTTTCTTCGCTAAGGATCCTACTAGGACATTATTTCCAGAGCTAGGAAAAACAAATTCAGAAGGAAGAAGAGCCTGGAGAGTTGTGGAGATCAATAGTCAAGAAAAGAGATCCCCATTGATGAAAGTGATCAGCCTATCATTGAAGATTTCCATTCAAGTGCTTCTAAATCAGGTAGTCTCTTTGTGGAATTGAATTCTCCATCTAGAGAGGGGCCTTCATTTGAATTTGAAAAGTTTTCTTCTCATTCTGCCCCTGTGTTCTCCAAAGTTGATAGGGTTTTCCAAGAAACACAACCTTTAGGGGATATCCATTTTGAAAGTTATACTCTCTGTGTTTCAAAGACCCTTTATCCCTTGTCAGTTTGTTCTCCCCCAAGGTCACCTCCTCAAATCAACATGGCCCATCCCCCACCCAGACCTCCATTTGTTGTAAATACCTTTGGACCTATAAATTTATGGGAATGGCTGGTTATCCAAATGCAGTTCCTCAAGATGTAAGGAACAAACTACCAAAGTTCTAGGAAATAATGTTATAACTGGTGATCAACATTTAAAGCTTTTTATCAACATGATGGAAGACTTTGAGATTGAGTTTGAAGATGTATACATCAAATTGTTTGTTCATACTTTGGAAGAGGATGCAAGGGACTGGTATAAATATTTTCCAGATAACTCTATTGATTCTTGGACTGAGATGAATAATGCATTTAGATTATAATATGGTGACAAAAAACCCTAGGTTTCTTTTGTCAGAATTTGAAAATATCAAAAAGAATCCTAATGAGTCAGTACATGATTTCAACACAAGATTCAATAAGACTTTGAGAAGATTTCCTATTAACTTGAGGCCATGTGATGAATCATGTTTGATCAAATATTCAGATGCATTTGACAAAAAGGTTTCTTACTACTTGAGGGACAAAAACCCTACCAATTTGAGGCAGGCCTTCACTATGGCTCTACAAATTGAGAATAATATCAAGGCAATTGGAAAACCTCCTAAGAGGGATGGTGTGAAGTTGGTTAACCCAAAAAACCTCAAACTAAGTAAGGCTGCTTGATTTGGAGGAAGTTGTGAAAACTTTGTAGGGGATGTCAAAAGAAATCTCCTACAAACTAGCCCAGCCGAGAAAGGAGTTGGGCAGAGTTCACAAGGTCAGTACAAGCAACAAGGCCAAGAAAGATTTACAAATCATCATAGAAATGAGAAGAGATCTGATGACAGAGGCAAGGGACCTATTGGATTTGGAAATAAACAACCCC
Organism: Taxus wallichiana var. yunnanensis; assembly: GCA_018340775.1. Classification (NCBI taxonomy): domain Eukaryota; kingdom Viridiplantae; phylum Streptophyta; class Pinopsida; order Cupressales; family Taxaceae; genus Taxus; species Taxus wallichiana. The sequence continues at coordinate 254,464,850 of CM031238.1, read as the reverse complement.
AAGGTAGGGAAAATAGAATGGTGCCTTGATCCTTTGGTCTACCAGAGTTTGTTGTTGTGGAGGAAACAAAGGTCATTGATTGGTGTGACAGATGTTTCATGCCCCATGCTCCATGTGAAGTAGATCAAAGAAGAAGAAGAAGAAGATGATGATAATGATGATGATGTTTGCATGATGGGTTGCTCTCCACGAGCTCACAACAAGGGGAAACTTCAATGAAGTGATAAGTGCTCGACTACTGCACACTTTTTGGGACTACATTCATAGGGTACCACTTCTTCCTCCCTCTCATACTTTAGAAATAGATACTATACAAGATTTTGAGATACCTAATAATGAATTTGAGTATTTAAGAGCTCTAATGATAAAGAAGTATGATGGAGGAGTCCCTTCTGAGGAAGACAAGTAGTTGTTGATGAATGTTGTTGTTGCCCAAGAGAAGGAATATAACACAAGAAGTAAGGTTGTCAAAGGGACAGGGCCTCAAACCAAGCCAAAAACTCCCTTACTTTCAAATATTCCTAAAGAGGCTCCTAAGAAAGATGCATCTACCAAAGGCCTTGTTGTCCCAAACAAAACTCATACTTCCTCATGCCCAAACAAAAATGAATCCTATGTCATCTGATGAGTTTGCTAATCTCCCTTCTAATGTTGCCTTGCCAAAGATTGTCCCATATGACATTGCCCAAGTTTTGAGTCAAATCAAATTTTTGTTCCAATTGTTGAGTTGCTTAGATTCCTGAGCACAAAAAGAGAGCATTTGAATACTTGGGATTGAAAGAGGAGAAGACTTCCCTAGGTAGAAATGTAAACATTGTGGAGACTCCTCCAATCATTGAAGAGTTAGAAACACCACCAACATTGAGGAACTAGGTGAACCACCTGAGGTCTATTTGGGGACATCCTTGGTGGAATCTCAGCTAAATGTGGATCCATTCTTCACCACTTTGATCATTAAGGATAGATTGCTACACAACTGTATGTTTGACTCAGGGCATCATGCAATGTCATGCCTCTTGGAAGTCATGAATGAGCTGAATATCAAAGTAACAACAACATATGGGAAGTGCACTACCATGGATTCTCAAGAGAAGTGCCAGTGGTGGGATGTGTGAAAAGGTTTGGTGGTGCAACTTGCAGCTTACCCAGGTAAAAACTTAAAACTTGATGTTGTCATTGTTGATTTCCCAACCAAGTGGGGTATGTTGTTGTCTAGAAAATGGGCTGCAAGTGTTGGTGGGAGTGTTCAAATGGATATGTCCTATGCCACCATTCCAATTGAGGGAAGCCTTGTCAGGTTGTATGGAGAAAAGAAGATGTTGCACCTTATTGAAGATCCCAACAATGCATCCTATGAAGTATTGTACACAAGTGTTGATGCTGATAACTTTGTAGGATTTGCTGATGGAAAAGAGCACAAAATTGAAGAATGCAAGTGTCTTGAATAGGCAGGCTCTCCTTGGACTTTATTGTTTGATGGAGCTTGCTCCAAGTTTGGAAATGGTGTTGGTGTTGTTCTGATTTCTCCAGGCCAGAAGAGTTTGTTTTTTCCTTCAAACTCAACTTTGAGTGCACTAACAACATTGCTGAGTATGAGGCACTATTGTTAGGTTTGAGAATTTCTTGGAAATATGGTGTCAAGGACATCATTGTCAAAGGGGATTCAAAATTAATTGTTAAGCAAGTCAGAAAAAACTTATGCCACAAAAATCAATGAAATGAAACAATACAAGCATGCAGTTTGGGATCTTATTGAGATGTTTGATTCATTCAACATTGTGCATCATGATAGAAAGTTCAATGATTTGGAAGAAAAACTTGTAGTGTTGGGATCTCGGTTTGACAATTGTACAATGTCCCCATATTGTGAATATGATGTTGAAGTATTGACAAGACCCTCTATCCTGACAATATTAAACACTGGAAAGTTTTTGATGATGATGCTCAGGTCAAAAGATTTCTGCAAAAAAGGAGAGTTTTTTGATCAATACATTGATTGGGAGCCAATGGTGTGTGTAGTAGAGGGAAAAGAAACCTTGTTTGGCAAAGGCATCATCCAACTAAAAACTAATACCATTCCTAGAGGGTTGGTTGCTCTTGAATCAAACTTTGATAATGTTGATTGCATTATTAACAGACATATAACAGCCTCAAGGGATGTTGAGGAGCATGATCTTGGTACAAAGGAGAAACCAGGAAATTTGGTTAGGCAACAAATCAGCAAGGAAGAGAAGCAGTCCTACATCCAATTGTTAAAAAATATCAAGATTTCCTAGCTTGGACCTATTCTGAACTAAAGGCATACAGAGAGGATCTGTTTCAACATGAGATTCCCTTGGAGTCCAATGCAAAGCCATTCAGAAAAAATAGAGGCCAATCAATCCACTCTTATCTCTTAAAATGCAAGAAGAACTAAAGAAACTAAGAGATGGAGGGATTATTCAGCCCACAAGGTATTCTTCTTGGGTTACAAATTTAGTACCAGTTAGAAAGAAGAATGGTGATATCAGTTGTGTGTGGATTTCAGAAATCTAAACAGAGCATCAATGAAGGATAATTATCCTTTACCAAACATGGAGAACATGCTGCAATTAGTGACTGGTTCTGAATTTCTCTCTACCTTGGATGGTTTCTCTGGTTATAACCAAGTTGTGGTGAAGGAATCAGAAAGAATCAAGACAACCTTTACTACTCCTTGGGGAACTTATGTTTATGTTAGGATGCCCTTTGGTTTGATGAATGTTGAGCAACCTTTCAAAGAGCAATGGATGTTGCTTTTGTTGGTTACATTAATGATTTTATTGTTGTTTACCAAGATGATGTGACTATGTTTTCTAGAAAGAGAGGTGATCACTTGCAGCACTTGGAAAAAATGTTGATAAGATGTAGAGAATATGGCATTTCACTCAATCCAAAGAAGTGCCATTTTGGAGTGCAAAGAAGGAAAAGTTGCTTGGTCATATTGTGTCACAAGAAGGGGTAATGATTGATCCAGAAAGGGTAGAGGCCATCAACAAGGTCCCAATTCCAAGAACCAAGAAAGGAATTCAGTCCTTCTTTGGGAAAATAAACTTCATCAGAAGATTCATATCAAACTTTGTTGAGTTGACCATTCCAATTACTTCCATGCTAAAGAAGGACCAAGTCATCAAATGGGAGGAGGATGCCATCCAAGCTTTCAATGGGATCAAAGAGGCATTAAAGCATGCCCTCATTTTTTAGCAGCTCCAGATTATAAGAAGCCTTTCCAACTATTTTCCTTTTTCTTTAGAGAACACTATTGCTTTTGTCTTGCTGCAAAAGGATGATGAAGGGGCTGAGAGGCCAATTTCCTTTTTTAGTAAGGCATTGCAGGGGGCTGAGCTGAAATACACTATTATGGAGAAGCAAGCATTTTCCTTGGTAAAAGCAACAAAGGTTTTTAGGCCTTACATTCTAAGCTCTAAAGTTGTTTCTATGTTCCCCACACCATGGTGAAGGACATCTTATCAGAGATGGAAATCTCAAGAAAAAGATGTAGATGGGTGAACAAGTTGCAAGAATATGACATGGATATCCAAACCACAAAGTTGGTAAGAGGTTTGGGCTTGGCTAAGCTTATGGCTGAGAGAACTTGCAAACTATTGAGGTAAATGAGGTAGAAGAAGAAAGGGTAAGTGTTTTTGAAAAGTTGATGAATTCTGAGTGGTACAAAGATGTGATTTTTTATCTCAGACATTTATACTACTCCCTTGAGTATTTAAGTAAGAACCAGAAAAGAGCTCTTAAGTTGGCCTCCCAGAAATATGTCATTACTGATTATGGGTTAGCTTGGAAGAACCTAGAGGGAGTCCTCTTAAGGTGCATTACTAAAGATGAAGCCCCAAGATAATTGTTGATCTCCATGGAGGAGTTTGTGGGGGGCATTTTTGCTGCAAGAGTCACAACACACAAGATCCTGAGGGCTGGTTATTGGTGGCCAAATCTCTTCAAGGATACAACCTTGTTGGTTAGAAGATGTGAGAGTTGTCAACATTTCTCTAGAAGACTAAAAGCTTTAGGCTCCTTCCTTTTCAGCATCATATCAATTGAAGCCCCATTCAAGCAATGGGGAATGGATTTCATTGGTGAGATTTCAGACCCTTCAAGTGCTGGCCATAAGTGGATTCTTGTAGCCACTGATTACTTTACTAAATGGGTGGAGGAAATCCCCACCAAGAAGGCAACACACCAAATTGTCATGGATTTTGTGTTGAACCATATCATCTATAGGTTTGGAGTGCCAGTTAAAATTGTAGCTGATAATGCCATGAGTTTCAGAGCTAAACCTCTTGGTGGCAATGTGCAAAGAGTATGGGATCAACTTGACATATGCTTCTAATTACAATCCCCAAGGGAAAATGGACAAGCTGAGTCCAGTAATAAAAACTTGTTGAAAATTATTAGAAGAACCTTGGAGCTAAACAAAAGGAAATGGGGTGAACAATTGAAGTTTGTTGTTTGGGCTGATAGAATCACTGTCAAGAGAGCTACTGGAAAGAGTCCATTTGAGTTGGTGTATGGAACTCAGGCCTTGCTCCCCGCATATGCAACTATCCTCATATCAGTTCATTCAATAGCTAGAAGATCAAGAGGTTAGTCCATATGATGCTCGCATTAACCAAATTGTTGAACTTGATGAAGAAAGGAGGGCATCCCACCAGAGGCATGTAAAGTTCAAGAAAAAATGAAGAAGTTATTTGACAAGAAGGTCACTCCTAGAGCTTTTAATGTTGGAGATCTCATGTTTCTATGGGATAACAGGCATGAAGATAAGGGAAAGCATGGAAAATTTGATGCATTATGGATGGGCCCTTACTCCATTGATATTAGAATTGGTGAACATACCTTCTTCTTGAAGGACTTGATGGGGAATTTCTCAACTACCTATTAATGGTAGGCATTTGAAGCATTTCTTGGATTGATTCCCTAGAATCAAGGTAAAACATTTTTTTTATAGTGTATAGCTTGTTGTTTGTTTTCCTTCTTTTTGTGTTTTTGCTCATTCTGGTCCTTGGTGACCTGTTTTTGCTGGTTTCTCTGTTCATTTTTGGGAGATGGCTTTGTTTCTCTGCTCTGCAAGCTGAATCCTTTGCCCAATGGATATTTTTGGCACTTGGTCTACCTTTTTTCTTGTGGCACTCACAGGAGTGCCCATCCCCGAGTCGAGCCGATGTTGGTGCTCAAAATAGTCTCACCCCATTTTTCCATTGAAATCTATCAATTTACGGTCTCTGATCACATTTTATCTTCCCGTGTTGTGCCTAAAAAGTCTCTACCTTCCTTTTGTTTCCATAATCAATCCTTCCTAGGGTCGGATCACTTAAAGATCCAAAATTGATTCCTCGTTTCTCTATTCATCTGAAAAAAGTCTCTGTATTTGGGTGTAAAAAACTCGGGTTGTCCCATTCTTTCCATTTTCCACAATCAGGATTTGTTTCCTTGTCATTTTTTTCCTAAATACTTGAAGAAAATGAATGGATGTAGCTCGGGGAATGTATTTGAACCTTGTAAAATTTCTAAATTCTCTATGTCCTTAGAGAAAATTCCATCTCCGGGCTCAAATGGTCATTTTTCTACATTTTACGGTTTGACGGGTGTTCCTCCTGGTCAAATTTACACCTTTGCATCAACAGGAAATGTGGCCCTTTTTGGTTGGACATGGCTCGATGGGGTACTTTAAAAATTCTATGGTCCACCTCAACCCAAAACCTATCCACGTGGAAGAACGACACTCATTTGAAGGTTCACTATTTTTTTTTTTGCTTTGGAGTTTGCATGTGGGGGACAGGGACACGTGGAGGTTTCACGCATGTTTTCCCCAGAACTTAGAAAATTTTTTTTAAAGAATACAGGGGACAGGACATGGACACTGGTGAGCCCATCCACTCATTCATTTTTTGGGCACCATTTTTAAAGAAGGCCATGGGATTGCCTGGAGGCTCACACCGGGTCTTCCATACTTAAGCTTTTCAAACTAATTTTGAGTGGACAGGGACACGGACATGGAGGGACCACGACATGTTTGGGACTCCCTTGACTTTTTATTTTAAAGAAGCTCAACTTTTGGGGACCATCTCAAGATTGCACATTTGACATTGGTTTCCTTTTCAAATGGAAAGATTTTCAAAATGCACACAAGCCTTCCATTGAGGGAAAACTTTCAAAAAATTTTGCCAAAGGCTAGACACATGGTGAGCCCACACTCATTAAAATCTCAAAATTTTGGGGACCATCTCAAGATGCACCATTGGGAGGTCAAGGTTGGCTTTGAAAAGTCAAAAGGTGGGGAAGCGGACCATCGGGGGCAACTTGGATTTTTTTCCTCTTAAGGATTAAAATATCAAAATGGCCCAAGCCCGACAAAAGGGAGGTCAAGGTTGGCTTTGAAAAGTCAAAAGGATGGGGAAGTGGACCATCGAGGTAACTTGGATTTTTTTCCTCTTGTCATCAAAAGGATTAAAACATCAAAATGGCCCATGTAGGCCCGACAAAGGATCAAGTCAAAATTTGATTTTGAGTCAATGGTGGAGGTGTGGACTTTCGGGGAAATTTGGAAAATTTTCCTTTTGTGAAAAAAGGAGCTAAAGTATAAAAAGAGAGCACATTTCCACTGGGACCCACATTGGGACACGTGTCAGCCCATTTTTCAAAGGCGGAGGGGCGGAAAAAATGAGAAATTTTTACATTTTTCAAAAGGTTGTAAAAGGAAAAAGGAACCCCATGCCCATTTTAATTTGATCTTCCACGTGGATGGTCCAAAATCAAAATAGAGATCAACAACATAGTTGTGTGTTTGTATCTGATTCTCCCACCATTTTTACTCAAAAATCTCCTGGAGATGCGAGTCTTCATAATTTCTTGATGTCTCCTACATGCCAAACAGAGAGGAAAATAAATTTGATATCTAGGTTTGGTGGGGAAGATCTGAGACATCTTTCACCATTAAAATGATCTGACTATCGGGCTCGATCTAATCTTCCATTTTTCCTTCCCGGCATGCAAAGAACCAGATTTGATAGATTAGGGGTGGAAGTGGTTGGCGCGGGAGATGAAAGAGTGATCTACCAGATAAGGAGTTGAATGCTGAGATTTTCAAGAGATTTTTCCCCCCGAGCACTGACACCTTTTTGTAAATCAGATTCTGGGAATCGATCGAGATCATAGCAAGCACTGGTACACTCAATGTTTGGGTTTTTGGGGAAAAATCTGTGTAAAATGTTATAAATTGCACAAATTTATCATGCAAATGGTTGGAGTGTTAGAGGTCGGGACTGATTTTCTAAGAGAAAATTTGATAGAGCCCGTCTTTTTGAGAAACCATCTGAGAAACCTATTTATCTCTTTTGTATTAAATTTGATCATGTCAAGGTGGTTGTGAGTGTACAACCATTGACAAGCTCTGAGATTGTTCTAGAAACTTTCCCCTGCTGATAAATTTAATCAAACTTGAGTTATTCTATGTTGATCTTGAGAAAATTGTGTTTGCTTCATTTTTGAATGTCTATAAATAGTTTTTCTTGTTCCCATTGCAATCTTACATTGAAATCTTTGTGAATCACACAAGATCTTATCCTTGTGATAGTTTGGTGGCATTTGTAATTTCATTTATCAAAAGAGCTTTTCATTTGATAGTGAAATAAACAAATTTAAAATCACTTTTGACTCCTAGCATGACTATAAGATTGTTTGTTAGCCTTTGAGGGTATCTTAGGCGTGATAAAATAGAGATTGATAATGTTTAGTTAAGTTTTTCAATTTGAGCCTTCATATTGAATTCTTAGTTTGTGTGATAACGTGCTGATCTGGGCCTCCATTGAAGCACATATTCTTGTTAAAGGAACATTTTAGCTATTCTGAAGCATTTTTTGTTTAAGCTTTCCATTTTTTAAGAGTTCTCAAAGATCTAGCAAATCAAGTTCATTCTTCCTCACCTCCCACCAAAAATTCATTTAAAAACAACCAATCTTACCCGTACTACCCCTGTTTGTCCTGTGTGTGTGCAAAATGCATAATTTCTATCACCAAAACATGCAGAAGCAATCAAGTTTCATTGTCTTTAGTAGCCTGAACCTTGCCTAGAAATATCTCCATTATCTAGAGTGACAACTCGTGAGAGTTAGGTTTTGTTGTATTGATCATATTTTCTTCAAGGTCTCCTCAATAACTTTACAAGGAAGGATATCTCCATCTCCTCCACAAATAACAGTAGTGAGGATAGGCTACAAAAGGCTCTCTCACCCTGGTTGAAAGGCACAACCATAAAGTAGTGAGGATAGGTCAAATCCTCTTGAGGGTGCTACCCATTTCTCCACATTGGTGATTTACATTTACCTCAAAATCAATATTCAATATTGTATTGCGATAACAAAAGTACAATTCAGTTGGTGAATGATTATTTCTACCATGCAGAACAAAACATATGGAGATTCATCGTAATTCACGCTGAGAATTGATCTAAAATGATTTGGATCAACTTCTCTACTACAACATTGAAGATCAAATTGCAGATATTTTCCCCAAAGCATTGAGTAGAATTTTTTTTGTAAAATTTAAAGATAAATTCGGGTCACATAAATTATGTAAATAAGTA
>CM031238.1:254381239-254451239 GCA_018340775.1 Taxus wallichiana var. yunnanensis | reverse complement strand
GTGTACTATTACTTGTGTGAAGACTAGATCTAAGACAACCTCACCGTATAAAGAATTGATTATTACTTCTACGAGATGGTCATATTTTTGGGTACTTGAGGGTGCTCATTCTATAGAGCTAAAACTAACAAGAGAGAAGACTAAGTTATGTAATCAAATACTTGGTCACATTGGAGAAAAAGGTATTATGTCCTTAAAGAATTAAAATGTTTTGAAGGGTTGACATATTGCAATCTTGAATTTGATTTATGTGAGAATTGGATTTATGGAAAATAAAATCATTTTCATTGTACTCAAATTCTCAAAAATTATGTTGTCTATTGGATCTTATTAATTTTTATGTATATGGTACAATTAATGTCCTTTTGATTGTAAAATCCACATATTGTGTTTTATTTAATGATGAATATAGTATAAGGAAACGTGTTTATTTTTGTTAAGAGTAGATACTAAGTTTTTCAAGTAGTTTTAGAGTATATAAAGAAATTCTAGAGTTGCGAATGTAGAGAAAATTAAATATTTGAGGACTATTAATGGAGGTGAATATTCTCTTATGATTCCGACTAGTTCTATAAAGATTGTGGTATACAAAGAAAAAAGTAAAGTCCATATTCACCTTAGCGGAATGGATTTACAAAAAGAATGAACAAGGAAATGATGGAGAAGGCTAGGAGTTTTCTCGGTGGTGATGGACTACAAAATGTTTTTGGGCTGAAGTTATAGACACTTCTTTCTTCCTAATAAAAAAGGTCTCCCATATCATATTTTCTTGATAAAAATCCTATGGAGGTGTTGTAAGGCCATAAGCCTTGATTCGAGATATAGTATTTTTGATTCCAAAATATGCACATGTACTGCGATGGAGAAGAAGAAACGATCAAAGAATAAGGTTATTCATTCTATCTTCATCAATTATATCTATGGCGTGAAAGGATACAAGTTTTAGTATCGTATATCAACTAAGTTATTATATAGTATAATTTTTTAAAAGATAAACTCATCCTTCCTTTGTTATAAAGAAGCCAAGAAAAATAGAAAAGAAAGAAGTTATTGTATTTCTTTCTATGCTTGAGAAAGTTAAGCCAAGGTTCTAAGATAGAAATTGAGGAGAGCTCATCAAGATATGAATCTATATAAGAGTGTGGAGAGGAGGAAGAGGAAGAAGAACCTCCACCTCATCTTTCTTAAACATCTAGAAGGTATAGAGAAACACTAGAAAGGTACATGGGTATTATCATGATGATTGAAGATGTATATTTACTTTGAATATTAATGTTGATGAACCAAGATCTGTGGAAGAAGATTCGAGAATTAATGATGCTTTGAGTTACTGAAAAATATCTACGAGAAGATGAAATCGATTATTTGAATAAGAATGATACTTGGGATTTGGTTTTATCACCTAAAGGATGTAAATGGGTGTTCAAGAAAAATATTGTTTTATATGGCTATATTGAAAAGTAAAAAACATAGTTAGCTACAAAATGTTACTCTCGGAGTTAAGGGTGCTAGTTATGGTGAGATATTTTCTCCTATATCTAAAATGACATCTATTAGATTATTTCTTTCTATTTCAATAGATTCTGATTTAGAGATTGATAAAATGCATGTGAAGACTATTTCCCTTCATGGTGATTTGAGGAGGATATTTATATGACACAACCAGAGAACTATAAAAGTAATTTGGTTTTCAAGTTAAATAAATGTTATCCAATTCAGCCCGACCTTAGGCAAAATCGACACCAGAGACCAAAATGGACGCCACGAGTGAAACGAGGGCTACAAGCAATTTTCGACGCCTCGGGATCACATTCAATGGATTCTGAGTGAAAATCATTATCAAGGATTTTTTTCCTCTTGTAGGTTTTGATCCTTAAGATCATCTTGGTAAATAGTGAAATGTGGGCCCCGTGAGCCCACCCCCGACAGGACAAGAAAAATGGCCAAAATTGTAAAAATTAGTTTTCAGCATTTTAATGGGCCTTCGTGATCTCCAATACAGGAAAATTCAAAGAAAATCCCGAAAATGCAAAAATGATATAAAATTGCCCAAATGATCCATTTGGGGGTTGAGCTAATTTTATGCTTCCCCGAGCAAATTGGTGAGCTCATTGCTATACAAAGATGGTCGGGGTGAAACAGAACTCAAGGAGCTCGGTTCGAGATCATGGTGAGTCAATAGGATGACTCGATTGAGGAGCTCAGACTGCAGAGGGTTTTGGAGAATATCTGCGGTGAACCAAAGCTTAGGAGGAAAGCTATGGTCATGTCAAGTCGGTGAGTCACACGAATACAATTCGTTAAGGTGGCATCGATAAGGGAAATACGGTTTCATGGTGAGTAAAGGACAAGCTCTCCGAGCTCGACCAAAAGGTGCATCATGGGGAGCGATGTGATGAGGTCCCAAAGTGAGCTCGGTGAAATGGTGGCTTGGCAAAGGATGAGAAGGCAAGTTCCGGATGTAGCGAGTGGTATTTCAAGTAAGAAAGTAATAAAACCCTAAAGAAATCGGTGATGGAAGTTCAAAAAACAAAGGCACGAAAGCCCAAAATGTGGACCGATGTTGCGATCCCTCCAGGATTGAAGGTGTGATGCGAATGGGTCAAACCCCTTTCGGGATCAATGGCGAGCTATTTTCGAAATGGATTCCCAAAGCAAATTGTTGGGGTCCCGAAATCAAAAGGGCCCAAGTCTGAAATTTTGGACTTTGGGAGTCAAGGAATTTGGGGGTTTGATTTGGGGTTGAAGGTGCCGAATACCAAAAGGGGCGGAACTCGAAACTCAAGAAAATAAAAACTCCACTATTTTTAACCAAAAATCCCGCCGAGTTAATTTGTCAAACACCGAGCCATAGTGAATAGGTGGAAAATGAGTTGGAGGCCATCCTGTTTGGGTGGAGATCACATGAAAGCAAAGGTGAGTTGCATTAATGAATGAGCTTGGTAGGTGAGTGGAGCCAACTCAATGGTTGGGGAAAATGAGCTTGATGGAGGAGATTGAAGTAAAACCATGGCCAAATTTCAAACTAAGATAATTTTTTCAATCCTTAGCCACTTTCAATGAAATTTCACTCAGTAGAAAGGAAATTCATATTAGATTTTAATAGTGATGACCAAATCTAGAAACCAGGAGGGTAGATGAAGGTGAAACCCTAAAGCAGCTGTGCAAAATGGTGATATCTTCCATAGTACTCACCCATTTCTTACAAAATTATAGTCATTTTAAAGATAATTTTGGAACGTATAGCATGCGACCATTGAATGTCCAATTTTGGGGATTTCGAACTCCGAAGAAGGAAAGAAATACATTAGTAGGTGAAGGAAATGAATGAGGTAGGTGGAAGAATAGGTCATGATGAAGCTATTAGAGCTATCCCAGAACAACCAAAGTAGATTTATTCTTTCACAAGGCATAACATTAGTGAGACAAGGATTTTGCAAATCTTCAAGTGCTTAATGCAAATTAAACAATTATTTTTATGGGTTTTGGGTAAATTTCCGGTGTTCTTCTCTCTCTCTCTCTCTCTCTCTCTCTCTCTCTCTCCTCTCCTTAAATCTTCCTCTATAAATTTAAAGGAGGGACACATTTTAAAAGGTGGGATGTTTTCTTCCTTTTCCCCTCCTTTCTTTTCTTGTATTTAAAAAATCTATGGAGCTCAAGCCTCTTATTGAAACTATAAACACAAATTTCATGCCTTTGGCACCTCTATGATATATTGTATCAATCCCGGAGCAATAAAACAATATGTGGATGAATTTAAACTCTCCTTGTGTTATTGTGTCTCATCTAATATTTCATTATAGTTAGATTTCATTGTGCGTTATTGTGTTTGTTATTACAGATATCAATAGATTACGCTTACTCATGGATGGATTTGTAAATAATTAATTGATCTGTGGTGTGTATTCATCCTCTTCAATTTTACTTGTTTCATCTCCAATCAAGTTGAGATTATCCAACATTCCTTATGGTGCATAACCTCCAAGGTTAGAATAGGTTTAGTTTCTTCTACAATACCTCTATCCATGTCTCCTTAGAAAAAAATAGGGTAGGATAAAATAGTTTCCTCTACAAGTTTGGCATGTGGTGTCTACATTTAGGAATAGGAACCGAGCTTTCTGTTGAGAGATATCCCAATTGTAAAGTCCCACACTTTGGGAAAATCTCTAAGTTGTGCAATCACACTGCTTGAATGACATTATCTCAAGCTTAGGAAATTCGGTGGGTGTGCTTTGATTCAACATGAACAATTTTGGCATGCCCGATGGGACAAAGAATTCATTCGACATGCTTTGAAGGAATTTTAAAGAAATTAGGACATAGAAAACTACAGATTTTAAATATTGGAATTTTCACCTCAAAGGAAGAGTTTCAAATTAATTTTTGGGGTTTTTCTTGATAATCTTTTTTTAAAATTTCAGCAATAGATAGATTGGAGGTAAATATTCAAAAGGGTATTCTTAGATTTTGAAATTTTGATTTTCGAAATTTCAGAGTTTTTTTAATTTCGTGATTTTGTGTTTCGGGATTTAAGAACTTTTTCCATTTCAGAATTTTAGACCTTCCCAAATTTTGGGTTTTGAAGATTTAGAGGTTTTCATTGTGTACTATTTTGGGATTTTAGGACCGTCGAGTTCAAGGTGAATTCTAACCTCTAGAAGATTGACATGCAGGTCCTTCAAATTTTTCAATTTCAAATTCATCAAGTTTGGTGTGTGACTTGGAAATATTCTAACCTTCAAATTCTTACCTCCCAACACACCGGATAATCCAAAGGATAGATCTTAGTGGTAGTATAACAACGCATGTTTCCCAAGTACATGAGAATAATTCAAACTAGAAATGAGACTAGAGAAGAGGGGATATTTGTATACATGTAATTATCTCATGGTGGAGGAAGGAGAGGAAGAATACCAAAAATATCACCATCTTTGCCTAACAGGATTTGTCTACACCTCTACCTAGTAGACCGTTCATTCACCATGGGGTCCTCGGACCAATCATAATGGTTTGCCAAGCACCACCGAATCTATTTTTCAACTTCACGGGAAGTAGTCCACTCGCCTCAATGCACAAAATAAAATACATGTTGTCGCATTAAGAAACATTCCATACTTCATGGGAGAAAATCTTTACCCCTATTGACCACATCCAAGACATTCCAAATGTTTGTGCAATTCACAAAATCAATGAAATGGATATTGCATTCAAGTTGTTAGCTTTTTCTTTCAAGGGTAAGGATTTACAATGGTTTAGAGCCTAACAACATGGTCTAGAACAAATTGGGACCGGTTGTGCATTTCCCTTGTAATCAATTCAAAGAAAGGGTTGATAATCAGTATTTATTGGAACAATTGACAACAATCAATAGAGCTCCAACTTAATAGATGTCGATTTCAATTTGTGATTCCAAAGAATAGGTGACATGATTCCAATGGCTATGAGACAAGCTGCACAAGGTGCATTCCTTTATTTTTTTAAGGCTATGAATTCAAACATAACAATGATGACACATTCAATGGGAGGAACAACATTGTCGAAGCCTACAACATAGCTAACATGTCCGAGAACTATTTTATTCAAGCAGTAAATTAGCACCAAGGCTGCCTATGCCTCTATATCTAGAAATAGGAACTCTTACAACTAGTAAAGCACCAAAATTGAATCCCATTCCAGCCCCTAGGAATTAGAGTAACAATGAGGTTTCCACTTCTTCAAGCACTTCAACAGAGCTTTAGGAGGTCATGAAGCAACTCTAAAATCTAGGGAATGAACTAATAACTCTAAAAGGTAGCAATCTTAGAATTTTAAGCTATATAAGCCTCAAGCTCAACCTAATATGCCTCCTTTTCAATCATACAAGCCACCAACTTAGGCTGAAAATCAAAATCTAAACCAGGGACAACCTCAAGCTGCCAGGCCATTTCGACCATATAACCCAAATGCAGCCTCAACATCAAGAGCCTTTGTTCTAACTCAAAAAAAAAATTCCTTAGGAATATGAATGATGTTATCCCTGTAATCTACCTCATAATAAATCAACATGTTTCAATGGTTCATTAAATCAGGCTTTAATGGTTCAAACCATTGGTGTGTCCCAAGATCCAAGTGAGGGAGAACAAAATCAACACTAAGAAACTCAGCAAGAGGAACCTCTAACTTAAACTACATAAGTCAATTGGAAAACAAAGGACTTTTGTGGGGTTAACCAACCTCCTTTTCAATGTGTAGATGCCAATACATGATCAAAGAAGAGGAACATAGAGGAAGGGAAACCATCTAGCTCAATTTTTTTTATCAACCTACTCTCACCCTTCAATGATTTAACAATGCAAGAGAAACTCCAAACCAATCAAGTTAGCCTAAGGCACCTATTGTAGTAGCACATGTACCTACTCAAGCTCTAAAAAACATTATGACAAGTAAGGGGAAACAAAAAGATAATCCATCCCCATTCAACATCATTGATCAAATGAAGAAACACATGTTAGCATTTTCATGTGGGAGTCACTAGGAATCCCAAGACAAAGATATTTGTTGCAAGCAACAATGGCCAATTTGTCTTCCTCGAATGGATCAAACCAAATATAGAATAAAGTTCTTACTAACTCAAAGCACCACAAGAAGGGTGCTAACCAAGCAAGAATTAAAAACCTTCACCATTATATGTGTCATTGATCATCAAGAACAACTTGGTGTACAATTTTATGATCGATTCAAAGGTAGGAAAATCAGTAATGCCAAAATAGATAGCTACCCAAATTGGCGTAAAGTATGATCTAGTATCAAGGGGAGTAGTGCACTGGATGGAACAATAGTAGGAACAATTGGGAATATAAAAGGATTAAGTCTTATGTTACATGCCCTTGCCCAAATGTGACACTTCTACAATATGTATATGTAATTGACCTACCAACAGAATTTGAATTATTCATGTTAAGGGACTTCACTACCAAAATTGGCGGGTATCTATTTGCAGACTTGTCACACATGCTTTTCAGGATGAGATATGGAGCTAAGGCTACCATCAGATCGAGCCGCTTGAAACTTTCACATTGTGCCCCATGTGCCAAGTCCTATCAATGAAAAATTCTCTATGTTTGATCAGGAAGAGTGTTCAAATGATCTTGAAGCAGGTACTAAAGTTTAAGGCATCCCAGATTTGACTCTAGATGAATGGGAAAAAAATACATGCTTTTGATCCATACAAGGAAATGGAAGAAGCTGAATTAGGAGTATATTGTGTGCATGAAGAGAATCCAATTCTCCTAGCATCAACAAACCAAAGAATAAGAAGGAAAATGAAGTATGGAAAAAAAAAAATTAGATTGTTCAAGAAGCAGGAAAGGTGTTGGAGGAGGTGCAATGCTAGTGTCCCCATAAAACATCAAGAATTATTCATCTTCCCGATTTCAGTTCACATATTCAAACAACAGTAACTAAATATAAGGGTTTGATTCATGGAATTCATTGGGCTAGGGATAGAGGTATAAAGAACTTTATGGTGTTCTAAGAAAGTGATTTAATTATTAATCAGTCAAAGGAAAACATGACATAAAGAAAAATCTACCAAGAGATACAAAACTTTGGTATGGGATCTTATTGAGGACTTGAAGCATTCAATAATAGCTCCATACCTAGAAAGAAGAATGAAGCTGAAGATAGAATTCCAACACTTGGAGTGAAATTTGATGTATTTGATAGTTTCAAGAGAGTTAAGACACAACCCCATATAAAGGTAGTTGCGAGGCTAGCAGCTTCTAGATAATAACACAGACCGATAGGTGTTTGAGAGTGACCAATTGATCATAAATTTCTTGTAAGAAGAGTTGGATTTCTTATCTAAGAATCATGATAAATTAGAGCAACAATACATGGATCAAGAAGTAGACAAACAAACTCACAAAAGGCTTAGTAACATTGGAGTCAATCTTCAATCCCAATGACCAATTCCGGAAGAGAAAGAAAATATCCCGTCCGTAGAGGAAGATTCGAACTTATTTTAGTTGGGGAAGTTAAAAACTCAAAATTGGTAAAGTGGTCACCGAACAAGAAAAATATTATTTCATAAAACTTTTCCAACAATTTCTAGGTGTATTTTCATAGAGCTATGAGGACTTGAAAGGATTTAATTCTAAGTCAACACAACATACAATTGAATTAGATCTGGATGCTAAGACTATCGAAAAAGAAACAAAGGATAGTCAACTCCGCACATTAAACCTCTCATGAAGATGGAGATAAATAAGTTGATGGAGGCAAGCATTATATTTCCAATAAAACACTCAAGTTGCATTGAAAATCTGGTATCAGATTGGTAAAATGAATGGAGAAATCAGGTTGTGTGTGGAATTTCGGACTTGAACAGCAGGCGTCTCTTAAAGACCATAATCTGCTCCCTTCCATGGAGAAAATCTTACATGTAGTAGTTGGTTCAGAAATATTCTCTCTCCTAGATGGCTACTTGGGGTATAATCAGATAATGGTGAAAGAATATGATCAATTCAAAATGGATTTCACCACCAAGTGGGCTACCTATGCTTACAGGAAAATTCCATACAGATTGTCAAATGCTAGAGCAACATTTCAACGAGAATTGGACATGACATTAAAGGGGTTGATAAACAACATAGTTTTGATATAATTAGATGACATCACAATATTTTCAAAGAATGTAGAAAGCCACCTTGAACATCTTAGGCAAGTTTTTCAAATTTGTAGCAGCAGATTCGAGTGTTCCTACACTCGAAAAAATATATATTCCTAGCTCATGAAGTAAAAATCCTAGGCCACATTTTATCAAAGGAAGAATTGACAATTGATCCATAAATATTTTAAGCAATTCAAGCATTTCCATAACCAAATCATAAGTAGGATCTCTACAGATTCTTAGGGAGAATCAATTTTTTCCATAGATTTGTACCAAATTTCGCTGCTCTTATCAAGCCAATAACGTTGATGCTAAAAAATAGCATGACATTTAAGTGGACAGCTGAAGGGAAAGCATGTTTTGAAGCTATCAAGGAAGCCATATCTCAAGCTCCAACTCTTGTAAATCCATACTTCTCCAAGGATTTCATACTCTATGCCTTCGCTAGTTCGATACGATTTCCACAATCTTGGTGCAGGAAAACAAAGAGGTATTCGAGAAGCAAGTTGCCTTCTTCTGTCAAGGCTAAAGGACTATGAAGTTATGTATTCCTTCATTGAGAAACATTTCCTTGCAATAATCAAGAGTTTAAAGTAATTCAAGCAACTAGTTTCAAACAACACGATTCGGCTACTTGTATCCCACACGAGAGTCAAAGAATTTATATTGAACAAGGATTTGAACAAGAAACGGGTAGGGTGGATCAATTTTGTCATGGAATATGAAATTGAGATCAAGGTCACTAAATTAGTCCATGCAAAGGGGATATGTGAACTGTTAGCTTCTAGCAACATGTGGAAGTGAGTAATGAAAAATAAGTTGTTTTGAGTTTGTAGGATAATCAGAACAAGCGGGGATATTTTGCCTACCCATTGCTAGACTCAATACATGATAGATTTCCGATAAATAAGTCTATGCCCTCCAGAAATGAGAAAAGAAAAGTAGAAATATTTCATACTTCAAGTAATTCCATATGTTCTTGTTGATGGTGTGTTGTTCAAGAAGGATGTCAATGGAGTCCTATTGAGGTGCATTAGAACAAGTAAAATTGAGAAGGTGTTATAAGAATTTCATGATGGAGAGGCTAGAGGTCATTTTTTTCTACGGTAACTCTCTCAAAATAATGTAGGTGGGTTATTATTCTCCCACGAGTATTCAATGACTACTACTACTCTTGGATCAAGAAGTGTAAAAGATGTGTGTTCTTCACAGAGACAAGGAAAGGCTAAAGAACACTTCCATTGCATCCAATTTCAGTTGATCAACCATTCATGCAATAGGGATTGGAGCTCACTAGGTTCATCAATCCAAACTCAAGCTAAGGTCACAAGTGGATTCTAATAGCAACAAACTATTTCACCAAGTGGACTCGAAGTGGTAGCAATCAAGGAAGTCACCGAGTCTAGCATACTGGACTTCTACAAGGAATAGTGACAAGGTTTGGAGTACCGTCCACTATCATATAACACAATTCTCTAGGATTTCTAGGTTCAAAATCATAGAATGGGCTGTTAGAAATGGGATGTATTTGAACACCTCTTTTAATTATTACCCCAAGGTAATGGATAGGAAAAATCCACAAACAAGAATTTGTTCAAGATCATTCGAGGAATCCGGATGAAAACCAAAGGACATGGTATACCAAGCTCAAATAATCCTTGTGGGATGATAGGAAAATGCCAAAGAGGTTGACATATGGCTCTCCATACGAGTTAGTCTATGATAAGGAAGGAGTGTTACCCATATTACGCGATTCACCAAAGATTGGAGCTCATGAAGCAACTAGAGTTGTCAGAATTTGAGCCTATGGAAGATAGGTATGTGGAATTGATGGAATTTGAGTAAATCAAAGAGCATGCAGTGCAAAAAATGGAGAAGGATCATACCTTAATCAGGAGGTCATTTGAAAAGAGAGCTAAAGCAAGGACCTTCCATGAGGGGGACCTAGTTTTGAAATGGGATGCAAGTTAGGAAAAAATAGGTAGACATTCCAAGTTTGATGCCATTTTGAGTGGTCCCTACATGGTCACAGGATGTAAAAGAACAAATGACTTCAATTTTCTACTTTAGATGGAGAAGAACTTCTGATTCTGGTTAACAAAATCTATCTTAAGCATTGCTACTAAAGGAAAATTCTCACCCTTGTACATATTACTTTAGGATTTTAAATTCCTCTAAGTGCATATGCACATTTTCTTGTTGTATATTAGGTTTCAATTTCCCTAAGTTCCTTTAGCACAGTTTCTATTTCTCCTGGGATGTATCATTGTGTGATATGGTGTGCCTCCCACGATGAATGTTTTAACATGAAAATAAGTTCATACTTGTAAGGAACAATTGTTGATTTCAAAGAAAACAAATGCAGAGCAACTAAAATCAAGATTAAGGACATAATTTATTAATTTTTCATTCTTTGAGTCCTCCAAGATCAATCACGGGAGCTTCAGCATCCCCGCTAGATCGAAAAAGAAACCCCACCATTATGTCGCAAGTGGAACTTTCAGAAGAAAGAGAAAAATCAAATTTAATAGAGTTCCATGATGTAAAAACTTGAGAATTGTCTTATTCAAAACTATGCAACATACAATACATGCCAAGCAATCATCAGTCATGTGCTTCATACTTATGCAAATTAGGTTTTAGGAAAACATATTCATCTCACGAAAAAAATTACAGAGGAACAGTGAAGATCTCAAGTCAAGGAAATTTTCCACTCTCACAAATCTTAATTTTAAGATTTTATTATGAAAATTGAGAGTGCAAGCATCGGGATAGGTTCAACAATGTGCAAGGGACTTCTAAGGTGCAAATTCAATACGGTCCGAGATCAATTTCGGATATTAATACTCGACTCGGGCCAAGGGACATCTCAAGGCTACTAGTACAAAACATCTAGTAGGTATATGTCTCTGTGAGTCATCAAATTTTTATCCAATTTTACCACCCCTCAGGTCAAATTGGACAACAAGGACTGAAATGGACCCCGGAGGTGAAATGGGGGCTACAAGCACTTTTCAAGGTCCCAAGAGCACATTCAGTGGATTTCAGAGTGAAAAATCATTATCGAGGATTTTTTTGCTCTTTTGGGTTATGATCCTTAAGATCATCTTGGGAAATAGTGAAATGCAAGCCTCTTAGGCCCACACTTGGCCAGGAAAAGCAAAATGGCCAAAATTGTAAATAACAGCTTTTAGGCATTTAAATGGGCCTCCATAGTCTCTCGAAATCGGGAAAATTAAAAAAATTCCCCGAAAATAAAAATAATAATATAAAATTTCCCAAATAATCCATTTGGGGGTCGACCTAATTTTTAGCTCACCGAGTAGTGCGGCAAGCTCATTGCTTTGCAAAGATGGATGGAGTCAAGCGAACTCAATGAGCTAGGCTCGGGATTATGGGCATATCAATAGGAAAACTTGAATGAGGAGCAAGGATTGTGGATGTTTTTGGTGAAGATCGGCGGCGAACCAAATCTCTCGGAGGCGATCTATGGCCATATCAGTCAGCGAGTCAGTAGGCATAGAAGTCATCAAGGTGGCCGCGAGTTCGGTTGAGTCACCGAAGGCTCGATAAGGGAAAGTAAGTTTTGTGGCGAGCAAAGGACAAGCTCCTCAACTCGGCCCAAAGGTGCATCGGGGGGAGCGGGCGATGTAAAGAGTTACCAAAGCGATCTCGTGAAATGGTGTTATGGAAAAGGATGTGAAGGTGATTTCAAGGATGCGGTGAGTGGCCTTTCAAACTTAGCGAGTGATGGAACCCTAAAGCAATTGTCAACAAGTCTAAAAAAGTCCCAAAGACCAAAACGCGGATCGATGTGGTGATCCGTTTGGGATCCTAGGCGTGATATGGAATGGATCAAACCCATTTTGGGGTCAACGAAAAGTTATTTTAAGAAATTGAATCATGAAGCAAGTGGTCAAGAAGTCCCGAAATCAAAAGGGTCCAAAGTATGAAATTTTAAGACTTCGGGAGTAGAGGCATTTGGAGGTTTGATTCGGGGTTAGAGGTACAGAAATCCCGAAAGGGGCGTAGCTTGAGAAGTCCGAAGGGCGTAATCAAATCCAATTCAACTAAAAATCTAATCAAGTTAATTTTTCAAACCCTGAGAAATAGTGAGTAGGTTCTAAATGAGTTGGAGGCCAAGCTAATTGGGTGGAGGTGGCATGTAAGCGAGGAAATATGCATTAATGAATGAGCTTTGTAGGTGAGTGAAGCCAGCTCAGTGGTTGGGGAAAATGAGCTCGTTTGAGGAGCTTGAAGTAAAACCATGGCCAAATTTCAAACTATGATAAATTTTGCAATACTTAGCCACTTTAAACAAAAAAATTTAGTCATTAGAATGGAAATTCGATTCAATTTTTATAGTGATGACCAAATCAAGAAACTAGGATGGTAGATGAAGGTGAAACCCTAAAAGCAAACCTCTGTCAAAAATGGTGATGTCTTCCATTGTACTCACTCATTTCTTACAAAATTACAGTCATTGAAAAATAATTTTGGAATTTACAACATGGAACCATTGAATTTTGGATTTTTGGGGTTTTGGAAGGCCTCAAAAATGGTAAGAAATACAACAATGGGAGAAGGCCATTAGTGAGGTAGGTGGAAGAATATGTCATGATGAAGCTACATGAGCTATCCTAAGAGAAACCAGAGAATATTTCTTCTAGCACAAGGCATATAATTAAGGAGGCAAGGATTTTTAAATCTTCAAGCACTTATTGCAAATTAAACAATGATTTTTAATCAGCTTTTGGAGCAATTATGGGGCTTCTTCTCTCCCTCTCTCTTCTCTACTCAAATCTTCCACTATAAATTCTAAGGAGGGGTAAATTTCAAAACGTGGGATGTTTTTGCCTTTTCCTCCCTACTTTCTTGTCTATGAGAAAATCATGAGCTCAAGCCTCCCATTAAAATCAGAACACAAATTTCATGCCTTTGCACATTTATGATGTATTGTATCAATCCCAAGAGCAATAAAACAATCCAGGATGACTTTCAACCCTCATTTTGTTATTGTGTCTCATCTAATATTTCATTACGATTAGAGTTCTTTGTGCATTATTGTGTTTTTACTTCCACTATCAATGGATTGTGTTTATTGGTGGATGGATTCGTAACAATTAATTGATCTGTGGTGTGTATTCATCCTCTTTAATTTTTCTTGTTTCATATTAATGCAAGTGTAGATTATCCAACATTCCTTATTGGTGCATCACCTCTAGTTAGAATAGGTTTACTTTCTTGCAATCCTCTATCCTTGTCTCCTTGGAAAAAAATTAGGGTAGGATAAGATAGTTTCCTCTACAAATTAGGAATGTGGTGTCTAGATTTAGGAATAGGATGACCTTTCTCCGAAGATATTTCCCAATCGCAAAGTCCCACACTTTGGGAAAAGCTCCATGTTGTCCAATCACACCAAATGACCTTACTTAAAGCTCAGGAAATTCAGGGGTGTTGGGATTCTACATTGCAAACAATAAATACATGTAAGGATTCAAACAGAGTCGTAGGTGTTGAATTAGGGTTTTGAGAAATCTAAATATGATGATTATGTTAATTAGAAAACTAATGGTGATCATTTCCTCGTTATTTCTTTATATGTTGATGATATTCTTTTGTTGAAAAGGAAAAGTTTTTATTTCAAATCTTAAATATCAACTCTATAAAAATTTTGAAATTAAAGATATTCGTGTTATGAGACATATTATTGGGATGGAGATTAAAAAAGACATACAAAACAAAAACCTATGGTTTAGACAAAATAAGTATGTGAATTCAATATTATAGAGGTTTAACATACAAGATTGCAGACAATTGTGTGTTCCTTTTTCAATTTATAGACTAATAGAAAGCTTCAAAACATTTTATTGTTTACTAAACCATGATCTAATCCAAATGCAATATTCTAGTCTAAAATAAGGATTTTATGTGGCATTTTGGACTTTCAAGCGATGTAACCCCAAAGAAATAGGTGACAGAAGTTTGAAATAAAGGCCCAAAACCCAAAACATGGATCAAGTGGTGAGATGTTTAGGATCCAAGGTGTGATGTGGAATGGGTCAAACCCTTTTCTGGGGTCAATGGTGAGCTATTTTAGAAATGGAAGCCCAAGTAAATGCTTGGGAGTCCTGAAATAAAAGGTCTCAAGTCTGAAATTTTTAGACTTCAAGAGTCAAGGCATTCAGAGGTTTTATTTGGGCTTGGAGGTGCAGAAGCTCAAACAAGTGTAACAATAGAAGTCTGAGTGGATGGAACCCAAAACTCTAAAGCAAATACAAACTCCCACCATTTCAACTAAAAATCCCACTCGAGTTAATTCGTCAAATGCCGAGCTATAGTGTGTAAGTGGAAAATGAGTTAGAGGTCGAGCCAGTTAGGCGGTTGTACCATGCAAGAAAAGGCGAGTTGCGTAATGAATGATCTTGGCAAGTGAGTTGAGCTAGCTCAGTGGTTGGGGAAAATGAGCTTGATGGAGGAGCTTGAAGTAAAACCATGGCCAAATTTCAAACTAAGATAACTTTTGCAATCCTAAACCACTTTCAACAAAATTGTAGTCATTAGAAAGGAAATTTAGATTTGATTTTAATAGCGATAACCAAATCCGTAAACTAGGAGGGTAGATGAAGGTGAAACCCTAGAAGAAACCTCATGCAAAATTAGTGATATCTTCCATCAGACTCACCCATTTCTTACAATATTACAATCATTGGAAAGATAATTTTGGAACCTATAGCATGACACCATTTAATTTTTCATTTGAGGAGTTTTAGACCTCTGAAAATGGTAAGAAATACAAAGACAGTGTGAAGGCCATTAATGATTTCGATGGAAGAATAGGTTATGATGAAGCTACAAGAGATATCCCAGGAGTAACCAAAGAAGACTTCTTCTTGCACAAGGCATAACGTTAATGAGGCGAGGATTTTTCAAATATTCAAGAACTCATTGCAGATTAAACAATTAATTTTTATGGGTTTTGGAGAAATTTTGATGTTTCTTCTCTCTCTCCTCTCCTCTCCTCAAATCTTCCTCTATAAATTTGAAGGAGGGGCACATTTAGAAAGGTGGGTTGTTTTTTCCTTTCCCCTCCCTTATTTTCTTCTCTATCGAAAATATGTGGATCGCAAGCCTCTCATTGGCTCAGAAACACAAATTTCATGCCTTTGCACTTGTATGATGTATTGTATCAATCCCGGGAGCAATAAATCTTTTTTGGATGAATTTCAACCCTCCTTGTGTTATTGTGTCTCATCCGTTGTTTCATTACATTTAAATTTCATTGTGAATTATTGTGTTTGTTATTACGTATATCAATGGATTTTGATTATTATTAGATGGATTTGTAACAATTAATTGATCTATGGTGTGCATTCATCCTTTTCAATTTTTCTCGTTTCATCTCCATGCAAGTGCAAATTATCCAACATTCCTTATTGGTGCATCAAATTCGGTTAGAATACGTTTAATTTCTTCCAATCCTCTATCCATGTCTCCTTGGAAAAAAATAGGGTAGGGCAAAATAGTTTCCTTTGCAAATTGGGTTTGTGGTGTCTAGATTTAGGATTAGGAACCGACCTTTCTCTCGGAAAGCTTTTCCGATCGTAAAGTCCCACATTTTGGGAAAAATCCATGTTGTGCAATCGCACCGAATGACCCTATCTCAAGCTCGAAATTTGGGGGTCTTGTTATTCAAGACAAACAATAAATACATACAAGGATTCAAATAGAGTCATAGGTGTTGAATTAGGGTTTTTAACAATCTAAATATGATGATTATGTTCACTAATACTAATGGTGATTGTTTCCTTTTTATTTATTTATATGTTGATGATATGCTTTTTGTTGAAAATGAAAAGTTTTTGTTTCAAATCTTAAATCTCAACTCTATAAATTGTTTTGACATTAAATATATTTGTGCTATGAGACATATTATTGGCATGAAGATTAAAAATGATATAGAAAACAAAAACCTATGGTTTAGAAAAAATAAGTATGTGAATTCAATATTATAGAGGTTTAACATGAAAGATTCGAGACAACTATGTGTTCCTTTTCAATTTATATACTTACAGAAAGGTTCAAACCATTTTGATGTTTACTAAACCATAATCTAATCCTCCCACAAAATTTCAGTCTAAAATTAGGATTTCATGTGTAATTTCGGACTCGGTGAGCGATGGATACCTGAAGCTATCGACAAAGGAAGTCCAAAAACAATGACCTAAAAGCCTGAAATGTGGATCAACATGGCAAGACGTTTGGGATCCGAGGTGTGATGTGGAATGGGTCAACAAAGATCTATTTTTTGAAATGGAAGCTTGGGAGTCCCGAAATCAAAAGGGCGCGAAGTGTGAAATTTTTGACCTCCGTGAGTCGAGGCATTTGGAGGTTGGAGATGCGGAAAGCCCAATACATACGGGCATCGAAAGAAGTCCGAAGGGGCAGAACTCATAATTTCGAAGCAAATACAAACTCCGCCCATCGATTTAATTCGTTGAACGCCGAGCCATAGTGAGTCGGTGGGAAATGAGTTAGAGGCCAAGCGAGTTGGGCGGAGGTGGCACGCAAGAAAATACAAGTTGTATCAAAGAATGAGCCTTCAAGTGAGTGGAGCCAACTTGGTTGTTGGGGAAAATGAGCTCGATAGAGGAGCTTGAAGTAAAACCATGGAAACATTTCAAAATAAGATAAATTTTGCAATCCTTAGCCACTTTCAACAAAAATTGCAGTCATTAAAAAGGAAATTCAGAGTAGATTTTAATAACAATGACCAAATCCAGAAACTAAGAGGGTAGATGAAGGTGAAACCCTAGAAGCAACTTTGTAAAAATGCGGATATGTATCATTGTAATCACCCATTTATTACAAAATTATAGTCATTGGAGAGATAATTTGGAGCCTACAACATGGTATCATTGAATTTTGGATTTTGGGAGTTTTGGACTCCAATATAAGAGTGGGTGAAGGCCATTAATGAGGTAGGTGGAAGAATATGTCGTGATGAAGCTACAGGAGCTATCCCAAGGAGTAACCAAAGAAAATTTCTTCTTGTACAAGGCATATCAGAAATGAGGAAAGGATCTTAAAAATATTCCAGAACCCTTTGCAGATTAAACAATGAATTTTTATGGGTTTTGGAGAAATTTCGAGGTTTCTTCTATCTCTCTCCTCTCCTTAAATCTTCCTCTATAAATTATAAGGAGGGGCACATTTCAAAAGGTGGGATGTTTTTTCCTTTTCCCCTCCCTTCTTTTGTTATCTATGAGAAAATATGTGGTGCTCAAGCCTCCCATTGAAACTGTAAATGCAAATTTAATGCCTTTAGCACCTCTATGATGTATCAGTATCAATCCCAGGAGAAATAAAACAATTTGTGGATGACTTTCAACCCTCCTTGTGTTATTGTGTCTCATCTAATATTTTGTTACAATTAGAGTTCATTGTGCATTATTGTGTTTGTTATTACAGATATCAATGGATAGTGCTCATTGGTGGATGTATTTCAGTAATAATTAATATATATATGGTGTGTATTCATCCTCTTCAATATTTCTTGTTTCATCTCCACGCAAGTGTAGATTTTCCAAGATTCCTTATCGGTGCATCAACTCACGTTAGAATAGGTTTACTTTTTTGAAATCCCTCTATCCTTGTCTCCTTGGAATAAATTAGGTTAGCATAAGATAGTTTCCTAAAAAAATTGGGCGTGTGGTGCCTAGATTTAGGAATAGGAACCAAACTTTCTCTGGAGAGATTTACTGATTGCAAATTCCCACAATTTGGGAAAATCTCCATGTTGTGCAATCACTTCAAATGACCCTATCTAATGCTCAAGAAATTTGGGGTGTTGTGATTCAAGACAAACAATAAATACGTGTAAGGATTCAAACAGAGTCCTAGGTGTTGAATCAAGGTTTTGAGCAATCTAAATATGATGATTATTTTCATTACAAAACTAAGGGTTATCATTTCTTGGTTATGTCTTTATATGTTGATGATATGTTTTTTGTTGGAATAGGAAAAGTTTATATTTCAAATCTTAAATCTTAACTCTATAATTTTTTGAAATTAAATATATTTGTGCTATGATACATATTATTGGGATGGAGATTAATATATATATACAAAACAAAAACCTATGGTTTAGAAAAAATAAGTATGTGAATTCAATATTATAGAGGTTTAACATCCAAGATTGCATAATTGTGTGTTCTTTTTTAATTATGGTTTACTAAAATGGTTCAAGCTTTCCATAGGTCTATAACTCGAAGCTTTCCTAATGAGTTGTTTAGGTACTATAGCTCATCTAGAATGTTGTAGTTTTTTTCCCGATTATAAATGGGTGATACTCATGTGAAGGTTTGTTATTCAATTATATTGCAATTATTTTATATTTAAGCAATATATTTTACTTTTTTTCAGTGTAGGGTTTTCTCCCAAAGTGGTTTTCCCAACGTAATCACTCTATTATGGCATATTGTTTATTTCATTTTTAATGTGTTTATTCATTATTTCTATAAAGCAAGTTATATAAGTTTTGCTTATTCCTCTTTCAAGGATTAATGTAGGAATTTGTTTCCAAAACCTTAACTTCCTTACAATATTATGTTTTCATTGAAATTATATCACTTGTTACTACATCTTACTCAAGAAAAATAATTTTTGAATGATATAATGTTATCTATAATTTTTATTATGAAATATATAACAAGAAGGTTTCCTTACTTCGTAAAAATTCAATTATAAATACTTAAATTTGTCAAACCTAAAAAAACACTATACAATATATTAAGTTTTCATGAAAAATTATATTATTTCCAACTTCATCTTAGTTAATAATAGTAACTTTAAAATTATATATTGTTAACTATAATTGATTTACTTAATTATATATGTCCATATTTTAACTACTTTCTAAAACATTTAACTATAATTAACTAAGGTCATGGAACCTAGACCAAAATCCTATAAATGTTAGTCCAATCTATACTCTATCTTGCAATCTAAATTATTATAAATATTCAAGCGTTTAAATCTTTTATTCAATATCCAAATTTATATAATGGTCAAGGGGTCTTATGAATTTGGCAGAGAAGAATTGTGAAGGATCATGCAAAATATATGGTGAGAGACAATCTCATAGGATTCCTTACCATTTCCATATTTTATTATGTTGATAATAAAATACAACAAAATACCTTATTAATATACTAATATACTTCAAAAAAATTCAATGCTTGATTATATTAAAGTGAATACATTTGTGTAACACACACAATATATACTAGAAAAGATGACACATCTTCAATAATACTTTCTCTAGACAAAACAATATGCACTTGGGTACATTTCTAGGTCCTAAAGCATACTAATGTATACATGATTCCTAAGAAAAAAACTAGTAGTTGACAATTGCTTTTGGCCTAATTTCTTTATCTCTTGGATTATTATTAGTCTTACACATCTTTCAACCTTATCGCACTTGATTGAAATATCTCTTATGGCCTCGACACAAGTGCCAAGTTAGGACAAAAGTGCCCAAGTGCTCATGTCCTTTTTGGCAGCTCTTGACCCTCTTTATCCTTTTCTTAATACGTTGGGTATATTTTACTTATTTTTCACCTTTCAGACTTTGGTCGGTCTTCCAAAATTTAAATTACAAAATTCAAACAAGGGAGTAATATATATACTTTTTTACTTCTTCTAAATTAGGGACCAAACTCTATAAGCATTATCTATCATCACATAAGCTTGAATAAAGGGAAAAAATCATTTAAAGGAATTAACCTAGAAAACTCATATAAGGGACACGGCTGCATCAATATACATACACAACATAGGATGGGATGTTTATTCTATTCCATCACACATATTTGCATACTCGTGAGAAATATAGATATATCCCACTATCATAGTACACATTTCACAAGGGCCACCTAGGGCATCATTATAAACACATAAACAAATAACTACATGGAGTATGTTATATAGCTCAATAATAAGTCATAAGATAACTCTTTAGGTGACTTTCGGGGTCATTCTTACTCTCCATATTACATATTCCTTAGTAGGTTTGATTTGGTTTGTGGTAATGTGCACCTAGTTATCTATTCTGTAGGTTACGAGTACAATCAAAGATAATAGATTTAAACTAAAGCGACAAAAAATATAAAAAACAAAAATTTTCCAACCTAGAAAAGGCCAACCTAAGCATCTCAATAGACATTAGCACCCGCGTTTAGTCACTAGTGCCTGGGTGCTCATGTCCTCCCATGGGTGCTTCTTTCCTATGTAGTTTATAGTTACCGAACCCTTAATGAGACTTTATAAGAATTTCCCTAGTCTTTTCAAGTAGTTTCTCAAGTATAGATTACTCCCAAGTTGCATGAGAATCAGCTAAGTCACCTTCCATCTCTCATTTACGTAGGGTTTCATCCTATTTCATGCTTATCATTTCTATCCTACTATAGTTTATCACGTGTATATCATTAGTTACCGTAGTTACTTTGAAATAAGAATTAATTCAATTTATATTAAATCATTTGGTGAACCCGATCAATCAAATACTTTGGATCCTCTCTCTTTTCTATGCATTTATGGACCAATGCTCTTACCCATCCTATGCACCCACTGGGGTTTCTAAGCATGGTAACATCACTACGATTTTATGTAAGTCCAGCACTCCAACACCCTTCTCACTTCAACCCTCTAATTTCGACCCCCTATTTACTCCTGTTAACACAACAACTCAATCCATTTTAAATTCAATTCAATATTTACACCTTTTTTAACAAGATAAATTTCAAGATATGGAAGCCACGATTCAATCCCTCATAGCTGAAATCAAACATCTAGGATGTTTCTCATGCCCATGCTTGTTCTTCATTTACACCTCATCCTGATCCCATGTCTACTACATGTGCTCATACAAGTGAGATCAAGGTTTTAACACGTCAAGCACCTCTCAAGTTTGATTAGAATGCTAGGAAACATGATATTATTTATTTTCTCTGGAATCAATCAAATGACTAATTTCCTTTCCACCTACTCATTACTACAATCCTAACTGATTCAATAACTACAAAGGTCAACCATTTTGAAATTATCATAAAATTTATGGACATAGTGATAATGATTGCTATAATTTAGAATGAAGAACAAAGAAACTTGAGCATCTAGGATTTTCCTCATTTTCTACACAACATTCTGCTACTCACTCATCTCCAATTACCAAACCACAATTGGTTCCCAAATATGATCCCTCCATGTCTAGAGAGAATCACAACATACTTACTAATGTTCCTTCTCCAAAGAATTCAAGAGCCACCTATCTATCCCAAAGATCATTCCACCTTCAACAAAGACTTACCCCATTACCTCCCAATATTGTTTTATCTAGAGTGATACCAATCACAAATATACAACCACCATTACAAGAAGAAAAGCCAATTACCCTGCCACAAGATGAGATCACTCACCAACCTCCTTAGTTTAAAGTTATGTTTTCTTTCGATCCAGGATATAATGACTATGTCAATTCCTAGAACCCAAATGAATCTTACAATGTCGATGAACCATTTGATATGTTGCATGAGAATTTACACACACTAGATTTCAATCCTGACAATGTTTTTGACTACGACTCAGATTCTTGTCATACCCTTGATTCTACCTATTATTGTGATGACCATAAAATTTCCTATGACACATTTCAAAATTTTCCACCATGGCATGATATCCCTCCCATTATCACATAGATCTCCATCACTCGTAAACTTTGGGGGGAATTGCACTTTCTCCCCACCTCCAGTACTATTGTATATCTCTATCATCTACTCATAGCTTATCTCTTGCACTTACTTAACACTATGTGCTTAATGCTTAAAATTTCCTAGAATCTACTCTCAATCACATACAACACATTCATTACTCAATGATGCACTCTAGTTCCATGGTTCATTCTTGATATTTGAGGGAGAAATTCTTAAATGAACCTTACATCATATATGCTTCACATTATGTGCTTCACGATAAAAATTTCCTATCTTTGACCTACACACATTGTATCATCATTACTCGATGACACAATCTTGTTATATGGTTCATAATTGATCATTGTTAAGGAGAGTTTCTAAATGAACCTCATCTCATGCACATATTTTAGAGAAAAAAAAAACCTCCCCTCATCTACACATATTTCATATCACAACACACCATCATTTTCACATAAGATTTACACATCTTGGTTGCATTTAATCTTGATCGCTTATACTATTTTATTGTTACAATTTATTTCCTATACTAGATGAATACTTAGTATGCCATCATATTTTTATATAAATACATGCGTACTCATATGGTACCTTTAGGAAAGTAAAATAATTTTATAGATTCTTACATGATGCATGATGCTCAAAACTTCTCTTTACCAAATTCCACTAAGGTGATGGGGGCATCTACTTTTCCATTGTCATACTCTACACATCACATGTCCTACTACTCAAATATTTACTAAATATTGGCACTATTAGTTTAATTTTTACTAATATATACATGCCTTGACATACTACCTATCTTTCTAACATCCTAACGCATGCTTGGTATAGAATATGCCTTGCAGGATTCTATACATTCATGGTTATGTTTTACTTATTTTATATTAATGTTTACTATTGGTTGGGATATGCCCTATGCCATGTTTTCTCATTGTTTTCTTACGGTCTCTTCGGACCTAATTTTCTTGTGACATTGTGAGTGATATCCCATGTTTGTAACCCACTATTTGTAGTCCCTCTTATCTGCATATTTTCTTACTACATTGTATTCTATTCCATCTTAGATCTTTTATACCAATTTTTTTCTAGCCTAGATTGTTTGGAATTTCCTTGGTTTCTACCATGCACATCCCATACCCCCTGTAGATATCCACTCTTCGATATGCATATCGATATTAGGCCCTCTCCTTTGGGCTGCATTCTCACTGCAGCCGTCACATGTACCCCAAATAAGAGCGCATTTATTGGGTGAATGAATCACCCCTACAACAACTCATATCTTTGAAAAAACACATCACAACATGAAATTGGCACATGCATGCGACCAAAGAATGGTATAAAATTAGAATTGGATCTAAAAATAAGATAAGAAACTAGTGTTGATTAGAAGACATTAGCGGTGGGCACTTATGTCCACCTCGATTATTTCCTTGTGGAAAAAATAGATGGTTTCTCGCTTAATATAATTTCTAGAATTTTACAAAGACAATTATCCAAGAATTAGGAACTTTCTTAGAGTTAATTTTTTTTTTCATTCAGTTACACTTTAGTTAAAAAAGTTTACAATCGTTATAAATTAGGGACATGTCATCTGTAGTGGTGCTTATTTGGGAAGCATCATGGAAGAAGAGAAATAATTACCTCTCTCCTCAACAATCTTCTCTTGGTGTGAGATCACCCAAAAAGCTTGCTTTGGTGTGAAATATCCCAAAAAAATGTCTCTCGACGTGATATCACGAGAGAAACTCACTCTTGTTGTGAGATTTACCAAAAACTCACCATCAACAACAAGGCATTCAAAGGCAACAACATATCTAGGGAAAATATTATATTTTTGCTATCAAATACTCTCTTACACATCAGGTGCACTCCTTTACACACTTTATACTTATACATACATTACTTTGATTTTCCATACATGAGACTTTGACTACTTTATTTCTCTTGTTTTATAGGTCCGTCCTTATACGATACAAAAAAACTCCCATCAATGAGCTCAAGCTCCAATAGCCTACTACTACGCATACACTTCACCCCTAGGGTCTACCTCATCCTAGATTCCACACTTCACTTGTTTACTCAAGACTTTATCGACAACACTCTTCTCTGAGAGGATTACAATGTATGCATATTCTATCTACTTTATACTATTGAGCATTCACTCAACAAAATAAAGTAGGGGAAAATGTAGACATAAAATTTATGCACTTGGGTAGATTTCTAGGTCCTAAATCATATTGTGTATACATGATTCTTAAGAAAGAAAACTAGTGGTTGAAAACTCCTTTTGGATTTTTTTCTTTATATATTACATTCTTACTGGTCTTACACATCTTACAACCTCATCGGTACTTGAATTTTTTTTTACAGCCCTTTCTTACACTAACACCTAGTTAGGAAATAATTTCTTTGGTGATCCTATCCTTATTGGGTGCTCTTGACCCTTTTTATCTTTTTTTACTCTTCTACATCTCTTTTTACTTATTAGTCACCTTTTAGCATTTTGGATCAGCCTTTCAGTTGTTAATTATGACATTAAAACAAGGGAATCATATACAAACTTAGTTACTTCTTCTAAATTAGGGGCCAAGCACTATAACCATTATTTATCTTCACCTAAGATTGTATAAAGGTATAAGAGGACAAGAGCTGCATCAATATGCATACAAAACATATGAGGGGAAGTTTATTATACTCCATCACACACATTTTTGTACTTGGAGAAATATAGGTTTATTCCGCTATCATAGAGCAACTTGCATAAGGGCCACCTAGGAATCATTACACACACATACACAAATCATTACATGGAT
The DNA here is from genome assembly GCA_018340775.1 of Taxus wallichiana var. yunnanensis. Classification (NCBI taxonomy): domain Eukaryota; kingdom Viridiplantae; phylum Streptophyta; class Pinopsida; order Cupressales; family Taxaceae; genus Taxus; species Taxus wallichiana. The sequence goes on along the minus strand of CM031238.1, from coordinate 254,425,998 downwards.
TTTTAGATGTAGTGGAGTGCTTAATCGTAAGGTCACTCTTCTGATGACTGCAGGGGGTCAATATGACTCCTATTTTTCATCTTATTTATTAGATTTTATGTTTTTATGGGCATGTGTACCTACCTATGTATTTTACAGGTTATATGTAAGACCAACGACATTGGAGAAAACCAGAGAGAAACAAAAATCAACAACGAAGCTTTTCCAACCTAAAAAGATATAACCTTGAGCATTTGAGCGAGACACTTAGTGCTCGGTTCAATCATTATTTCCTAGGAACTCTTTTCCTCTCGTGGGTGCTTATGTCATGTGTAATACTAAGTTCCATAACCCTCAATGAGAACCGACAAATACTTTTCATAGTATGCTCTGGTAGTTTCTTAGTTTAGATCACTCCCGTGTCACTTTAAATCAATAAGTCACCTTCCCTCTCTTATTTTCTTAGGTTTCATATTATTGCATGCTTATTACTTGTATTTTAATCTAGTTTATCACCTTTATATCATTAGTTCTGTAGTTACTCGAAATAACTTTTAATTTAATTTATATTAAATCGGTTTCATCCTCGTAGTTTATATAATAAAATTTATAATATTAGGGCATATTTTTTTCAAAGAATAAAGTCAATGTGTAAAAATAATTTTCATAGCCATGTATCAAGGGAAAATAATATGATTAACAACTAATAACCTGTGAACTTCCACCAATAAGTGTTGAACTTGACTTTGATTTTATTCTTATGTAGATCATATCATTCACCTTAGGTGTATCATATAGTTAATCGATATTATATTATATCTATGATACTATGTAATAATATACTTTGATGACAATTATATACTATTAACATTCAACCATTTCAATTTTCCTACATGTCATGACAACCTCAGTAACATGGGAATTATTTTATTAAGCAAAAATGTGGGTAAGAGAAATGTGGGGAAAGAGTGTTTTAGAATTTTGATTAAGATAACGTGTTCAAGCATAGAGGATGAATAATGTGTACTATAATTAATGAAAATGTTGTACCTCATTGAATAGGGTGAATATGATTATAATTACTCCTAATATATATTTATGACTAATAAGTAATCCCTATGGATTAGGTTGTTCACATCCTAAGGACATGACATTGGATATAAATTTATATTTATTTAGAAAATATCATCCTTCTATAGTAATACACATAGATTAAAGGTAAATATTAAAAGATCATAATTTCATTACAAATAAATGAAATGATTAGATGTTTTATTAAATGTGTATGGTTTCTTTTGTTTTGTTAAGATTACATGGCGAGTATTAGTTTCATAATAAGCGGGTATGATTTTACCATATTCAGACATTATATCAATTTTAATGCTACAATTCATATTGTTTGAAAATTTCCAAATCAAGGGGATATTCTATGAAAATATTTCAAAATTAAAACTTTTTTTTGGAGGATTAATATTTTTCAAGAAGTGGTGAACATAATTATCCTTTATTGGTTAAGGATGGGGGTGGAAAATTTTCCCACGTTGGGTTGAATATGGATGTGTGAAAAATTGAAGATGTAACTCCCACAAATTTCCCTCACAAAACCCAAGACAAAAACCACTAAAATAGATAGGAAAAATTATCGAATAATTTTTTTGGCTAAAATCAATCAGTTGCAACAAGGTAACCTTTTAACTAGGTTTAGTTTATTTCTTGGTTAGTATTTTATTCCTTTTAATTAACATTTAATTAATATTATTCAATTCCGCAAATCGGGCTTAAAATATCCTTGTTAGAATCTTTATTTAATTTAGTAACATATTTCTAATGTCATTTATTAATTTATTATTCTAGGGCTTAGTCTAAACGTATCCTCCCATAAAATTAAGGTCAAATAAATGTAATCCCTAAATAAATATTGTCTAATTACCATAGAGTAAATTTGATTTAATTAAATACAAGATTCAAAGGTCTTTTAATTTTAAAATTCACCAACTAATATTAAGGTTATAATTAAAATTTACACCTCATAACACCCTTTAATGGCCCCATTCACAATCTACACATCTTTTTATTTAATACATATTCCCACCTAACTTTTTAACTTTGTAGGGTGAACCACAACCTTTATATGGGTTGAATGAGGGCCCTTAGATCTTAGGGATTTCACACTAACCCTAATCATCTCTATGGAGTATTCTTATTCTTTTCCTTTGGCTTATTTGCTCATTTTTGATTTACAGGTTTTGGGAGAGGAGAAGGAGAAAAATGAAGCCATGGAAAGATATTGAAGCACCATGGATGGATACTCATTTTTGTTGTTTGATTCATTTAAACCCTCTCTCCTAGCATTTGATTTTATATTTATTTGCAAAATATATTTCATTTGCTCATTTGTTTAATGCAAAGATCCTACAATGGATCTATTTTGTTATTTTAATGGAAACATTTTCTGTTTCTTTTTTTTGTTTCAACAATTGTGGAAAACTCAATTTCATTAAATGTAAAAAATTTACACATGTGGGTGCCAAGAGAGATTGAAGAGTTTAAAATCTTAAATTCAATTCATATCTAGTTGCTGGAGGTTTCCTTTTAATGGTCTTAAGCTTAGATTTCATTTAATTTTAAATCTGGTTTTTTTAGATGGATTTTATTTTTCCATCAAAAGTGATGAAACCGCTGCCCTATGCAGGGTGGTCCATTGACCGCCACCCTACCTCGGGGTTGGTTCATTGACCGCCACTCTTTATTGGGTGGAAATCCTGAAAGCACTCGCTCTGCACAAGGCGGTGGTTTTGTTCCCGAAAATAGAACCTTCAAACAATACATTTTTTAACATTTTTCAACTAAAGTTGGTTTTTAAAGCAATAAAAAATGGAATTAAGGTGTCATCCATTCATTTGTCTAAGTTGATAACATTTTTAGTTTCATCCTCAAATTACATAACATCAACTCATTCTCTATTTTTTCCTTCAATATAATAAGAAATGTAATAAAAACTTCCATATTTCCCAATATACTTTATTTTCAATAAGGAATAATAAACTATTTCCTTTCTTCAACATAATAAGTAAATGAAAACCATTTTCAATACAAGTGTATTTTCAACAAGACTACCAATCCTCTTAGAATGATTTTATCACACTTTTAAGGAAAAGATTTAAGTTATATGCAAGCTTGGATGGAGAAAACTTTATTTGCATTTTCAAATTCATTTCAAAGTTCTTATTTCCTCTTAATAATACAAGAATTTCATTTTTCAAGAAACAACATATTTAAACTAAAAGTTTCCATTCAATACATTCTTGGTAAAGTTTTCAAAATGAAGGAATATTCATAGTAACAATTTACAAATTCTTTTGCTTACTTTCCAAATTATATAGATTTTGAAAACTCTATACAACTCAACCTTTTTCAACCCATTTACAAGAGATTGAAATTCTTAAAAATTCAAGTTACAAGTCCTCCATTTAAATGGAGACAACATGATAAAATTATTTCACAAAGAGGGATCTCTCTCTCATTTTCTTTAAATGTAACTATGCCCAAAAATCTTCACTTGAGCTCCTCCATCTTCTCCAATTCCAAAAAAAAACCAAAAAAAAGGTAGAGGGGTAGGAAACACTCTCCACCCAACCAATAATCGAATGAGGAAGAGAATCTAAACCCCACTTCCCTTCGACACTCATTAATTAGTTAATTCCTATAATATTTCTCTACTTATGGATATTTTGTATTATTCTGATCTTAACATGATGTAGATGTTAGAGACCTTTAGACTCATTGTTTGTTTTATTCTTAGTATGATGTGTGTGGAAACACCCTTTTGAGACATTTTTATATTAATGATGATAAAAGTTGTTGACATGGTTATATATATTTTGATATAACGATATTTTATCACATTGAGTAGATCTTGATAATTGAACAAATTTTCATGATCCACTATTGATATTGATGAAATGTAGAATCGATATGTTACCCCCTTAGAAATTGTAAATGATATCGTAATTTCCTAGATGATGATTTGATGCATATGTAGATGATTGTGGATTTATATTGCATATTTTATCTTGGATGTTTTGATGTGGCCACGAGGATGAAGGAGGTATTATGTGTTTTGCAAGTAAATATATTCACAACAAACAACGAGGGGATTGGAGACCAACCACATTGGAATGCTAGGTGAATTCAACAAGGGTCACCATGGAAACATGTATTTTGTGTATGTGTGTTTGAATTATTGTTAAGAGGGGTTCCCAAGGTTGGGATTACCTCTAACACATCCCCAAGGGATTATGTGTTATTTTTTTTCTAGTCTCCTTTATTTAATGTTAGTATGTGATTTTTGTGATGTAAATTATTGTATTAATTATTTAGAATTTGGTGTATTGTTTCCCCTTTATCATTAATAGATTTAAAAAATGTCTCTTTTAAGTAATTAATCTTGTTCTAAACTAATTTTAAATGTGACCAAGGAATTCATTTATTAGAATATATATATCTTGGGTTTTGTGTTGTATGGGGAGTTAATGCTTGGGATCTTGAGTGTTGTACACTCTACCCCTTCATGGAAATTCAATTTTCGCCTTAAGGGCCAATTTTGGAAGCTTATGGGACAAGTTAAACTTGTCCCACACCTCTTAAATTTTTATGCCAACCACAATGGATTGGGGGTCAAAAATAGACCTCATTATGTGTTTTGTAAGTCAAAAAGTTACATTTATTTCACTTTTCTTACATAGGTCTTTAAGTTTGTCCTTAGGGGATGTGGGCTTGGATTGTGTGTGTAAGTAGATTGCAATGCCTCTCACCCACCAATTTATATTAACATTGTGGTTGATGTTTTAACTTGTAAGGTGGAGTTGAGGATGAGTGATGTGGCATCCTACATATTAAGCCACCTCACCCTCCTCTCTCCCTTTTCTATTATATTTAAGTTCCTTTTATTGTTTGGGGGTTACTTTATTTCTTTATGTGTTCTTACATTTTTGGAGTTAGCGATTGTGGAGTGCTTGTTGATCTTGTTGGAGCTTATTGGTGATTGTTTGGGGCTTCAAGAATCTTGGTGTCTAACTCTTGGATCAAGCTCTACCATGGAATGGTTCTAGCTTTACTCCGCTTAATGGTTGGCATTGTAATAGTGTTTTTATATGCTTGTTGGGTTCTTGGGTAGAGATTTCCTAAGTGTGGTGTAGGAGGGGACTATGGGGATATTACATACTTAGGCATAAGAGTTTATTTCATGCTTGGAGGGAGTTTGGGTTGGGTGCCCCACCTTCAAAAGGAATTCTTGTATTTCTTACTTATTTTCTTTTTTATGAGGGAGGCATAATCGAGAATGAGGGAGACTTAAGAGAATGGGAGAGGCATAAGAGGTACTTGAGGGAGGCATAAGAGAGTGTAGGGGTTTTGAGATATGTATTGGAGGTTTTTAATGTGGGCACCCATTTCCCATTGGGAGGCATAAGTGACCTCCCCATAGGTTCTTTCTCCTTTGGATTTTCATTTTGAAGCCTTGTGTATTTTTGTTGTTTTCCTCTCTTTTATTGTAGTTAATTTTCTCTTGTTTTTTGTGTGGTTGTGAAATACTTAGTTTTGTGATGTGGAGGCTTGTTTGTTTCCATGTGTTGGTTCCACTTTTCATTGCAATGTGGTTGGGGCTCGAGGGCCAATGAGGATGATGGATTCTCCTCCTCATTTGATATTTTCCAAGTTGGGTGGAGAGTGTTTCCTTCCCCCATTTTCACCACAAGGATCAAACAAATCATGAAGGAGCTCTCTTGGGTGATGTGAAGCTTGGAGATTTTTTTGGAGTCCTTAGAAATCCTTTCTTGTGAGAAACCTTTTTGTTTTTCCCACTTAGGGTGGAGGACTCCCCAACCAATATTGTAGTTCATCTTAGTTTTCATTATTGTAAAGTTTTCCCACTTTAAAGTGGAAGATATTGTATTAATCTTGTGAAGAAAAGTTGCATTCAATTATTGGATATGAAAGTTGTATTGTATATTAAAAAGGAGAAAGAAAGATTTGTGTTGTAAAGCTAGTCTTGTGAAAAAGAAAAAGAAATTTTACTATCTCTATTTGAAGTTTTAGTATTGTGAAGAGAAAAGAAATAATCTAGCAATTATAAATTGAGTATGGTGTATGCTTTGAAAGACTCGAATGTAAAATAAGTTGTGATTAGTTGCTTTTCAACTAATAAGTTGTAGACTGAAATGGAATGAGCCACAAATTTGAAGTATATAGTCCTGATGAATGATAAGTAGATTATTTTATTAAAATGATTCATTGTTGTTATTTCTATTAAAACAAGAAATGCATTAAATGGGTAAAACTTTAACTAAGAATGAATAGATGAACTTAAATATGGAAAAATTGAAACTCTACATATATAAAACTAAGTCCAAAAATGACCCTCTAGAACCACCAAGTAATTCTTTTGTTGGAATTTTATTTTATTTTATGGTTCTCTTTCTAAAATAGGACCGCCACTCTTTGCAGAAAACAAGGTGATCCCATAACCACCAAAGCTAAATAGGCAAGAAATGGAGGTCTCGAGATCTTTTGCTCTGTAAGGCAAACATGCGATTCATCATCATTCATCACCCGTAAGGTTGATGACAGGTAGTCCAAGGACCGTTGAATGCCTTGGGTGGCGGTTTTGTCACTGATGATGGAAAACTTGACAGGTTCACGCTTATGCAAATTGGAACTAGTTCTAAGTAGATTTTTAAGGTTGTAAATTTATATATAAAACCACCATCAATCAATTAATGGCTAAATCCTATTGTTTAAAGAAAAATAATCTACAAATGGTAAATTTAAAATACTCATTCTTATATATATTGATGGGGTAGGGTTTGCCAAATTTGAGAACCTAAAATACATATAACCATGGAAGAAGTCCAAATTTGGAGAGGAAACCCCCATTCAATCTTGAAGGAATGATATTACACAGTGGTAAAATCTACAAACAAAAATTACCCTAAGCTTGACCTTGAAGAATTTTCCTCCATAGATTCTTCTTGCCTCACTCCATGGATCCTAATCCTCCTCCAACTACCTGTAAAACAAATGATAAACAATGAGCCAAAGGAAAAGAGAAAGTAGCTTCTTAAGCATGCCATAGGGTTAGTTTCTTTTCCTCATCAAAGGTCCTAAAACAATCCATCCAAGGGATGAGATTCATCCCTACAAAATTTAGGTGCAGAGTGGGTGAATGGAATATGATTTTAAAATTAAATGTTTTAATTCCATAAATGCATGTGTTGAATTTTAGGGGTTAATTTCAAGGGTAGGGGTATGTTATTTTTCTAACCCATGTCAAATGGGGACCATAATTTTTTAACCTTGTAAATAAATAACTTTAGCTATTAATTATATTGGTCCCTTTACCTCAGACTTAATTGTGGGATGTTAACTATAGTATAATTAAATGGATAATTTAAATGTCTTATCAACATAACTTTTAAGGGGAAACTAAACTATGTTTAGTCTAATTAAATCCATTAAAATATAATGTGAACTCTAATAATTTATTATAATGGAAAAATCATTTTATTAAATAGGGAAAGCAACTTAGAAAAATTAATGTGGGCTCCATACTAAAGCCAAGAAAGAGAAAGGAACATGGGGAATCTACTTATGCCTCCCAAGGTTTGGGTGCCCACCTTAAAACCTCAAAGAACTCAATCACAACCCACAAAACTCTTATGCCTCCCTCCAAGAAAAAAAATCTTATGCCTCCCTCACTCTTATGCCTCCCACAATAAAGACAACAAGATAAACAAAAAATTTTACTTATCACAAGGTGGGACACCCCAACCCAACTCCCTCCTAAAATTCCCAATAAAAATCTTATGCCTCCCTCCAAAATATCCCCATTTCCATTTTCTCCTACACAACCTAAGGGCCATTCTACTTCCCAAAATCACACATGCAACAACAACATTCATTCACAAACATATGCACAACAAAATAGCAAAAGAAAAACATGGGTGAAGACCCTACCTTTCCATTGCAAGAGTTTCCAATCCACAAGAAAGTTCCAAGCCTTTTTCCAAGTCCAAGCAAGCACAATCCAACTCCCAAACTCCAACAAACCCTCTAAAAAAGCACCTCCAAAAAAAAAACCCAAAATAAAACAAGTAACCCCCAAATCCTCAAACAAATTAGAATAAATAGAAAGAGAGAGAGAGAGAGGTGATGTGGCTCCATGTAGGATGCCACATCATTTCTCCTCCATTCCACATCACAAGGTCAAACCCAATCCCCAAAGCACAATAAATTGGTGGTTGAGGGAATGAAAACCCTCTTACACACTCAAACCCAAACCCACACCCCTAAAGGACACAATTAAAGACTCTTGTAAGAAAAGTGCAATTAATTTCTCTTTTTCTCCATTAAAACACACAAAAAGGCAAATAAGCCCCTCACATCATAGGCATATAGTGGGTGGGTGACTTTAAGAGGTGTGGGACAAGCTTAACTTGTCCCACAAGCCTCCAAAATTGGCTTGAAAGTCAAAATCCAAAATTTGCATGCAAGGTTGAGTGCACAACACTCAAAAGTAATTAAATTCTTTCAAATCCAACACAAACCAAGAACTACCTACTCACATTAATTACCCCCTTTTGTCACATCCTAAATTACACTAATTAATCAAGTCTAATTAACTTAAATGGAGTACTTAACAACAATAATAAAAGTGACTCACAATACTAACAAAAATACAATTACTCACAAATAAATAAAACCAAAAAGGAAAACCACAATTTACCCAAGGTCACATTTGAGGCCACCCCCAATGGGGACCTCCTAACAAACTAACAACAATAACATCATACATTTACACTAGTTTCCAAGGTGACCTGTTGCCAATACCCCAAATTCCTTCATTGTTGGTCTCTATCCCCTTTTGTTTGTTGTGTTGCAAATGCTACAAAAATCAAAACAATACCTTTCTAGCCTCATGGCCATATTAATGACATCGAGATAATAAAATGCACACACATATACATATCAATTCACATCATCAATATCATAACTAAACCATCGCTAAAATTAAGTAATTCACCAATTGTTCACAATTCTAAATATTTCAATTTTATCAATTTATCAATTAGCAATAAGATCACAAAACCAACTAAATCATCTAGCAACATCTATATATCAAATCCAATGTGTCAATACAGTAGTAGCTCAAGATCATCAAATACTAATATGTCAATCCATGCATATAATCCATCCTGTAAATCACATCATGTCATAAATCTAAAACATCCATATTGTCTATCAAATAAGCTAATCAAATATAACAATGTCCATCTATCAATGTCTAAAGATCAATATGATAATAATGTCTATGGATCTCAATCCAAAATAAGAAAAATCATAGTAATATCAATGTCAAGAGGAGTGGCACTACATCCCCCTCCCCTTAGACTCGACTTCCTCCTGAAGTCACTGGAAAAAATGTGGGAACTATGCTCTCAAGGGTGTGGCATCCTCCCACGTAGTTGTTGTCTCATCATATCGATCCCACTAGACATGAACCTGATCAATCTCTCTTCCTCGAAGGCCCAGGGTCCTGCTCTAAAATATGATGGGCTCCACCATCACCTGCCCCTGATCTTGCACCTGTAATGCGGTCCAATCCAATACATGAGAAGGATCTGGAATGTACCTCCTAAGCACATAAAACATGAAATACATCGTGGATGTGAGACAAGTTGGGTGGTGGAAATGCTAGATGATAGGCCAAAGGACCGATACACTCCAAGATCTCAAAGGGACCCACAAACCTAGGAGCAATCTTAGAGCCTTTTCCATAATGGATAGGGCTCTTATGTGGCCTGACATGAAGAAACACCTTCATGCCCACCTCAAAACTATGATCTATCCTCCATTGATCTGCATATATTCTTTTTATTTATCCTGAGCCTCCTATAATCTCTATCTAATCATGACAACCTACTACTCCATATCCTATAATAAAGCCGGCCAAGAGAAAACCTGTCCTCTCCCTATCCCAACTTAGTGTGTCTGCACTCCCTGCCATATATTTCTGAAATGGAGCCATACCAATCAAACTCTAAAATTGTTGTTGTAGGAAAACTCCACTAAATACAAGTACTCCTCCCACCTCGACTGATGGTCCATGACGTACATCAAAGCATGTCCTCTAAAATCTGATTCACCCACTCCATCTATCCATCTATCTCTGGATGATATGTTGTACTGAAGTTGATACTCATCCCAAGGGCATGTTGCATGGTAGTCCAAAAATGAGAGGTGTATAAGGGATCATAGTCACAAATAATCTTCCATGGAAATCCCATGTGTCAAAAATCTCATCTAAGTATACTCATGCCACTACACTAGTTGTATAGGTGGTCTTCACCAGAGAAAAATGAGCCACTTTCATCAATCTATCCACCATGACCATGATGGCATCGTGGTGGTATCTCGACGTCGGTAGCCCTACTATGAAATCCATGGAAATGGTGTCCCATTTCCACTCTAGTATATCATGTGGGTAGAGAAGGCTAGTGGATGTTGATGCTCGGCCTTCACCCTCTAACACTCTAAACAATGTGACACAAAATGAGCTACATCTCTCTGAAGACCTCTCCAATGGTACAACTTCCTCAAGGTGGCATGCATCTTCTTCACCCCTAGATGGGTTGAATAAGGTGCATGATGAGCCTCTGCCAAGATATCCTATCTCAAACCTCCATCCCTAGGTACATAGATCTGACCTCTGTGTCTAAGAATTCCATTTAACTCTAATGAAAATCCATCAAACTTCCCCTCAAGGGGTCTCTGAGACTCAATCTCTACTCTAGCTGCAAGGTAGAAGTTGTCATGTGGAAGTTGTCACAAAATCCTACTCCACAAGTCTGTACCCACTTGAAGTATCCATAACCAAATGTCTCTTTCTACTCAAAGCATCAAAACCACATTCTCCTTCCCCTTCACATGCTCTATCTCCATGTCGTACTCACAAAGAAACTCCATCCAATGTTGTTGATGAGCATTGAGATTGGGTTGGGCATGAAGAGGTGATGAAGACTCAAATGATCTCTCTGAGAATGAATCTCCTCTACCTAAAAGGAAATGTCTCCAATGCACCAAAGCATGCACCACTTGTCAACTATCTGCAAGCTCAAGATCATGAGTTAGATAATTGAGCTCATAATCCTTGAGTTTTGAGACTCAAAGGACTACATGGCCCTCTTGCATCAAAACACCTCCTAATCCTACAAAAAGAATCATCCATGTAACACAAGAAATCTCCTCTAGGATCTACACTACAAGAATTGGTGTTATCATAAGGCATTCCTTTATGTCCTGAAGGCCTACTCACATCCATCGACCAAAAAAAACTTCTTCCCTTTCCATTGAAGGGAAGTGATGGGGTGCGTAATAGAAAAGTCTTGAACAAATCTCCTATAGTATCCTGCCAACCCCATGAAACTACACACCTTGGTCACATTGGTTGGTGTGGGCCAATCCATAATAGCTCTAATCTTGGAAGGATCAACTATGATACCTTCCCCAGAAATGATGTGACCCAAGTACTGAACCTTTGACTGGAAAATGCACACTTCTCTCAGGTTCTCCATATAGTTGTTTCTCACAAAGACACCACAAAACCTATCAAAGGTGCTCCTCGTGCTCCTCACGTATATGTGAGTATATCAAAAATGTCATCAAGAAACATGAGCACAAAGTGATCCAAAAATTCCTGAACACCCCATTCATCAAACTCATGAATACTACAGGGGTGTTCGTCAGACCAAAAGGTACCACCATGAACTCATAGTGGCCATATCTCATGTGGAAAGTTGTCTTGTGGATATCTTCCTCCATGAATCCTCAGCTGATGGTAGCTTGACTTAAGATCTATCTTAGAAAATATGTGTCCCCCTTCATCTGATCAAATAAATCATCGATGTGAGGAAGGGGTAATGATTCTTGATCGTTACTTTGTTTAGTTTCTGTAGTCCACACACAAACCACAAGAAGGATCCATCCTTCTTCTTCACAAAAATCACTAGTGCACCCCAAGGAGATACACTAGGATGGATTAGGCCTTTCTCAAGAAGGCCCTCAAGCTGAACTTGAGCTCACATAGCTCAAGGGGTGGTCATCCTATATGGAGCGCATGAGATAGGCTCCACTCTGGAACCAAATCAATGTGAAAGTCTATCTCACGTGGGGAGGAAACCCTAATAGCTCACTAGGAAAACATCTAAAAAAACTCCTACAAAATGGGGTGATCATCAAGAAAAGGTCCACTAGCCCCATCCTCTAACCTATCACTAATTGTAATAATAGCATACATAACTGATACACACCCACCCCACGCACACCACTTAAGCTTGCATAGCGGAAATAGTGTGAATCGAGATGGGTCTCCTAACTCCAGCTATCACTGACTCAACTCCCAAATCATCTATACAAAGATATGACCTTATTGTAATAATCAACTCTAGCTCTGTGTGCAGATAACCATCCATGCCCAAGATAACTCCATAAGAACCCAAAGGAAGGATACGAAGATCCAAGGTAGTGGTGAAGGGTCCTAGGTCCACTACGCACTCCTTGACTAAGGAGTCTACTAAGATCTTGGCTCCAGAAGCCATCTCGAACATCCCAACTAAGGCCCTACCTAACTACCACCATCCTGCATCACTCTACCAAAGATGGTGCAATAAAATAATCAGATGAAGCCAAAATCAAATAGAATAGAGGTAGGGATACCACCAATGCTACTGTAGTCTCAATCACCATGTCCCTGATGCTCTACTGGTGGTTCTCGACCACATGCATAGATCTGATGGCTATGTCCCATGTCACCAACTATAGGCTCTAAAATCGGTGCCTTACCCTTGTTATTAGGGTTATGAGGGAACTCTCTCTCTAATGATGTCCAAGTACACCACATCCATAATAACTACCTGGTCCCCTCTAATGAGATGTGGCTCTCAGTAAGTACTCTAGTGGTCTGTGTCATGGATCCTGATGATCTTGTTATGGAATGTTGTGGTCATTTTTGATGAGCTCCTATTGACTGAGCTCTAGGTGCTCCTTGTGTCTGATGGGACCCCCAGGGGGAGGCCCCATACTCATCCCCCCCTACAGTGTCAAATCTCTGTGGAGGTCTAAATGGTGGATGAGTCTTTTTTTGCTTGCTTTTTGTGAGGTGGTTATTGTGGTGGCCTAAATGAATGAAGACTATGTAGAAACCATGTCCACCACGAGGAGGAGGAGCTGACCCCCTCGACCTACTTATCTTATCTATGCTGAATATGGCTCTCACACTCTATCTCTAGCTTGTTATCTTCCCCTAGTCTCCTCTGCAATGTAGGCCTTCTCAATGGCCTCAGCTAAGGTCTGTGGAAATGAATGCATACTTACACCTCCCAAATCCAAGTTCAGGCCCTTGATGAACCTATGAATCCTAACCTTCTCATCTTGCATGTAGTTGACATATTGAAGCAAGTCCAAAACCAACTCTCATACTCTCTACTATTGTCATGGATGCTGACGTAGGTCATGGAACTCATCTATCCTCTGTTGAATAAACCTCCTGGATAAGTATCTTCTCCTAAACCACTCCTCAAAGATCTCCCAAGTGACTGTCTCTGAGTCTACGTGGAGCTTCTTCTCCTCATTCCTCCACCAGACACTGCTCCATCCCTCAGAAGATGAATCACAACACGAGCCTTCGTGTTGCTAGTACATGGGAAAATCTTGAAGCACCCACTCAAGCTCACTAACCAAGCCTCTTCCTAAAAACCTCTTGTATCACTAGAATAATGAGATGGGTAGCTTCAGGATCTCCCTGATATGATCTGTAGTTGATGATGATATCGACCCCTAGGTCTCTCTGCATGCTCATCCCTCGGCCTAGGGCTCTTAGATCTATCTCTCTATGTGTCCTAAAACCCTATCTCCATGTCCCCTCTTGAGGTGAGTCTTCTCTAGCTGACTCCACATGGGATTTCTCTTCCCTATGCTCATCATTATGCCTCAAGGGTGTTGAGCCTCATGTGATGGCTCCTATCATCATGTTGGCTAGGTCATGTCAATTAATTGCTCCACCTCGTATAACTTGCATTGACATCCTATAATGTCTGTAGTATATGTGGTAGTATAGCGGCCACTTCCTACTCTAGAGGTGGTATATCTAACTCCACATGGAAAAAATCCCTCATCTTGATTCACACCTCTGCACAAATCAAGATGGGAGTTAGTTTACCATTCTAGGTTTTGTTTCAGTTTTCTAGGTTTTCTACATTTTAAAATATCATGCAAAGTTGTGTGATCTAGTTGTAGGTTGTACTAGGTTAACTATTTGAGTTTTCAAGTGTGCCCAAGGGTCCAAGCATTGAACCCATGACTTTGATACCAAGTGTAACACCCACAAATTTCCTGCACAAAACCCAAACAAACCCAATAGTTAGATTTGAAAATTTACGGAATAATTTTTTTTTTTAAAACCGGTTGCAATAACGTAACCTTCAACTAGGTTTAGTTTATTTCTTGGTTAATAATTTATTTTTTAATTAACATTTAATTAATATTATTTAATTCCCAGATTGGGCTTAAAATCCCCTTATTACAATCTTTATTTAATTTAGTAACATAGTTCTAATGTCATTTATTAATTTATTATTCTAGGGCTAAGTCTAAACTTACCCTCCCATTAAGTTAAATACAAATAAATTTAATCCCTAAATTAAATGTTGTCTAGTTACCCTTGAGTAAATTTGATTTAATTAATTACAAGAGTCAAAGGCCTTTTAATTTTAAAAGTCACCAACTAAACATTAAGGTCACAATTTAACTTACCTCCTAACACCCCTTAAGTGGCCCCATTCACAAGTTACACATGCATTTCATTTAAAACATATATTTCCACCTAATTCTCACCTAAATTTTGTAGGGTTGAATCACAACCCTTAGATGGATTCAATGAGGGCCCTTGGATCTTAGGGATTTCACACTAACCCTAATCATCTCTATGGAGTGTTCTTATTCTTTTCCTTTGGCTTATTTTCTCATTTTTGTTTTGCAGGTTTTGGAGGAGAAGGGAGGCCATGAGAGCAAGAAGAGCAACCATGGAAAAATTTTCTTTGTTTTAGTTGAAAATATTTTACTATTGTAATATTGCTCATTTGTTTAATGTAGAGATCCTACAATGGATCTGTTTTGTTATTTAATGGAAATATTTTCTTGTTTTTTTTTTTTGTTCAACAATTGGGAAAACCCCATTTCATTAAATCTACAAATTTTACACATGTGGGTGCCATAAAGAGATTGGAGAGCTTAAACACTTAAATTCAATTCATTTCTAGTTGTTGGAGGTTTCCTTTTAATGGTCTTAAGCTTAGATTTCATTTAATTTTAAATTTGGGTTTTTTTACAAATGGATTTTATTTTTTCATCGAAAGTGAGTGAAACCAAACCACACCCTACGCGGGTCGGTGGTCTTGTGACCACCACCCTACCTGGGGGGGTTCATCATTTCACCACCACTCTATCTATTTGTGGTGGTTCTAAAATCCACCTGCTCTGCATAGGGTGACGGTTTTGTTCCCCCGAAAATAGAACCTTCAAACAATGCATTTTTTTAACAGTTTTCAACTTAAGTTGGTTTTTTAAAGCAATAATAAATTGAACTAAGGTGTCTTCCATTCATTGGTTTCTAGATTGATAACATTTCTAGTTTCATACTCAAATTACATAACATCAACTCATTCTCTATTCTTTCCTTCAATATAACAAGAAATGTAACAAAAACTTCCATATTTCCCAATATACTTTCTTTTCAATAAGGAATAAGAAACTATTTCCTTTCTTCAACATAATAAGTAAATGAAACCATTTTAAGAATACAAAGTATATTTTAACAAGATATCAATCTTTTAGAATGATTTTATCACACTTTTAAGGAAAATATTTAAGTAAGCTTGGATGGAGAAAACTTCATTTGCATTTCCAAGCCATTTCAAAGTTCTTATTTCATCTTAATAATACAATAAAATCATTTCTTTTACAAGAAACAACATATTTAAAATACAAGTTTTCATTCAATACATTCTTAGTAAAGTTTACAAAATGAAGGAATATTCATAGTAGCAAATACAAATTCTTTTTCTTACTTTCCAACACACATACATTTTGAGAACTTAATACAAATCAACTATTTCTCAACATATTTACAAGAGATTGAAATTCTTAAAAATGCAAGTTACAAGCCCTCCATTTAAATGGAGACAACATGGTAAAATTTTTTTAAAAGAGGGATCTTTCTTCATTTTCTTCAAGTGCTACTAAGACCAAATCTTCACTTGAGCTCCACCATCTTCCCAAATTCAAACACAACAACCAAAATAGGGGAGTAGGCAACACTCTCCACCCAACCAATAATCCAATGAGGAAGAGAAGCCTTCTTCCTCATTGGCCCCAAGCCCCAAAATGAAAGCAATGAGGGGTATAAGACAACCATTGAAACTTAACAAGGCTTCCACAATCACATTCAATCAAGACATTCACACAATAAACACAAAACCAAGATAACAACAAAAACAAAAAATTTCCAAGCACAAAGGCTCCATACTAAAAGCCAAGAAAGAGAAAGGAACATGGGGATCTACTTATGCCTCCCAAGGGTTTGGGTGCCCACCTTAAAACCTCCAAGAACTCAATCACAACCCACAAAACTCTTATGCCTCCCTCCAAGAAAAACAACTCTTATGCCTCCCTCCAAGAAAAAAACTCTTATGCCTCCCTCAAGAAAAACAACTCTTATGCCTCCCTCACTCTTATGCCTCCCACAATAAGACAACAAGATAAAAAAAATTTACTTATCACAAGGTGGGACACCCCAACCCAACTCCTCTAAAAATTCCCAATAAAAACTCTTATGCCTCCCTCAAAAATATCCCCATTTCCATTTTCTCCTACACAACCTAAGGGCCATTCTACTTCCCAAAATCACACATGCAACAACCATTCATTCACAAACATATGCACAACAAAATAGAAAAAGAAAAACATGGGTGAAGACCCTACCTTGCCATTGCAAGAGTTTCCAATCCACAAGCAAGTTCTAAACCTTTTCCAAGTCCAAGCAAGCACAATCAACTCCTCCAACTCCAACAACTCTCAAAGCAAAGAACCTCCAAATTAAAAGTCCAAAATAAAACAAGTAACCCCAAATCCTCAAACAAATTAGAATAAATAGAAAAGAGAGGAGAGAGAGTGATGTGGCTCCATGTAGGATGCCACATCATTTCTCCTCCATTCCACATCACAAGGTCAAACCCAAACTCCAAAGCACAATAAATTGGTGGTTGAGGAATGAAAACCCTCTTACACACTCAAACCCAAACCCACACCCCTAAAGGACACAATTAAAGACTCTTGTAAGAAAAGTGCAATTAATTTCTCTTTTTCTCCATTAAAACACACAAAAAGGCCTAAAATAATCCCCTCACATCATAGGCATAGTGGGTGGGTGACTTTAAGAGGTGTGGGACAAGCATTAACTTGTCCCACAAGCCTCCAAAATTGGGCTTGAAAGTCAAAATCCGAAATTTACATGCAAGGTTGAGTGCACAACACACTCAAAAATAATTAAATTCTTTCAAATCCAACACAAACCAAGAACTACCTACTCACATTAATTACCCCCTTTTGTCACATCCTAAATTACACTAATTAATCAAGTCTAATTAACTTAAATGGAGTACTTAACAACAATAATAAAAGTGACTCACAATACTAACAAAAATACAATTACTCACAAATAAATAAAACCAAAAAGGAAAACCACAATTTACCCAAGGTCACATTTGAGGCCACCCCCAATGGGGACCTCCTAACAATCTAACAACAATAACATCATACATTTACACTAGTTGCCAAGGTGACTTGTTGCCAATACCCCAAATTCCTTCACTTATTGGTCTCCTATCCCCTTTTTTTTGTTGTGTTGCAAATGCTTGAAAATCAAAACAATACCTTTCTGGCCTTGGCCATATTAACACATCGAGATAATAAAATGCACACATATACATATCAATTCACATCATCAATATCATAACTAAACCATCGCTAAAATTAAGTAATTCACCAATTGTTCACAATTCTAAATATTTTGATTTTATCAATTTATCAATTAATAAGATCACAAAACCAACCAAATCATCTAGAATCATCTATATATCAAATCCAATGTGTAATATCAGGTAAATAGTAGCTCAAGATCATCAAATACTAATATGTCAATCCATGCATATAATCCATCCTTAAATCACATCATGTCATAAATCTAAAACATCCATTTTGATGTTTATTTTCTATTTAAGTATTGATATTTATCTTGTCTCATATGATGGCTCAATAACTGACATGTGGAGATTTTGTTTTGAAGTTACTTGGCTTAAATTATTTAAAATATTTTAGGATGCTAGTGAACAAGTGTTAATGGAATTATTGGTTTATTAGCTAAATCAAGTGGTTATTTTTAAATGGTTACAAACTAAATGTTCATAATAATATTTGGGGTGAGTTATGTTCCATTCTTATGAAATGGAGAAGTGGTTTGAGGTCAATAAAAGGGTTTTGAATTGTAAGGATGAATCCATTATCTATGGGGAACAAGTGCATAATACTAAGAAAGGTGTTATTTGAGATTTATTACATGATCATTTCCTCGAGGTTGTAATATTTTTAGAAATACCTCATACTTACCTATTGATTTCACTTGGCTTATTTGTGGCTGGCCAAATAGGCTGTGTGGAAACCTCGATGAGGAAGTCCGGGAAGAAAGAATAGAAGATAATCAGTAAAATAAGACATGAATCACCTAACTAGGAGGTCGGGGAGTGAAAGATGATAGGTAGATAACAATATCAAAAACACCAAAAAAGGTGGTAGATGCTTATAATTATAATAAAGTGTAATAAAAGGTGTTATCCAAAATGTGTTGCCATAGTATTATCGGAAATGAACATATAGATAGAAAAATTAATAAAGTATTCAAGGTATGAAGAAATGGCCATATAAAGCCAAAAAGCGAGGATAAACCTAACGAGATGAAATTAGAGGAAAATAGTATGTTGATAAATTAGTTAATTTGAGGAGATGTGGAAAGGGTGATTGGGTAGATCATGCGTAAAACACTTATGATCAAGTGAGAGCTAGTTCTTTGATGTTTTGGGGCTCATGTATTTAAATAAAATAAGTACTAGGACCTAGAATTTATTTAATGAGAGAATGACCTCACCAATTTTGAGCATATTTTCTTTATCGTGGGCATAATATAATTTCAATACGAGGTCATTAGTTTTGAATTTATAAGATTTAACAAGCTTGTTATGTTTTTAATGACGCACTCTTTTTATTTGCAATATGACAAACAAAAATATCATTTTTTTAATCAAGAAATTCAAGAACATGACAACATGATTTGAAAATATACTCATTAAGAATTATTTCATGTAGGGAGATAGAGGGAAAGAATTTCCACCCCAAGTGGAAGGACTCCTCAAGAAATGAATACAAGTGAGAAATGTGATTCCATAATGGATATATGGAAAATAAAAATAAACCAAGAACATTGAATAATGATTAAGATGCGACTTAGAGTAGGAATCATGAATGGTATTTTATAGGATATTTTAGAGTATTTGGCATGTCTATTACATCGAGGATGATAATGGAATGATATTTTTTTCTTGATTTTGAAATTTTTGTACAGTTGTTAAATTTCAATACATTTAAAATTCCCACCATATCAATAAATTATCGCATGAAGAATTCCAAAGAATAATATCATTTGGTTAAAGAGATGAATTTTTAAGTGGTAATTCCTTTTATTAATAGGAATGGATTTAACCCACTTGGTGAAGTATTTAGTGGTTGTAATTATGAAAATATGTTCATCTTGAGAGAGAGGAAGTTCATAGATGCAATAAAATACCCAAATACTAAAGGGATAGGAGATTTAAGTACTTTAAGCTCATCTAGTGGAGAGTGAATAAGGTCATCGTGGTATTGAAAAAAATAACCCTTGTTTTTATTTATTATTGGTAAATAGTTTTTTGAAAGGGACTATACCCTTGTGAACAAAAGAGGGCCTAGAAGCCAGAATAGGAATGAGAATCATTACAAAAAGGATCAAGATCCATATGAGACATAGAAACCCAATGTAACCAAAGAGCAGTTACCCCAAAACAACAAACCGATTCGAACCCTTGTTGGTGAAGGCATGTGCATTGAATTATATAGTAGGTAAATATTATCCCATGCATAGGTGGTTGCAATTTATGGCATAACCACCAAAAATTACACCATAGGTTCCTCCACATGTGTCTTGAAGGAGAGAACTAAATTCTTCCTCAAAATATAGTATATTAGAGAACCAAAAAAGTTGTGATAGTAAAGTATATTGTTTTTTATAACATATTTTATAGCTTACTTATAGATTTTAGTGCACTTGAAAGAATCTGAGTCTAGAGGATAAGTTTGAGATTGGATGAATTAGATAATATATGTACACCATTAATTTTTAGAAGTAGATATGGAATCCATGGGAATATTAAGAGAAGAGTCAAGATAAATTTTTACAAAAATGTTTTATAGATATAAACATCTATTTCTTTAGTGGAAGATCCAAGCGCAGTTAAATTTTGGTATTAGATAAGGCCAAATATTAAACCAAGAAATTGTGTTTAGGAGGAATAGATTCAATGGTGAAATAAGCTATTTTTGTGTGAGTTACTTGATTTTTTTCTATGATTTGTGATTATCACTTTGGCATTATTAAGTAACGATGAATTATAAACAAAAAAATTGGGAGGAATTCATGGCATGGAGATATGTGATGCTAAATGGTATTTGCTTTAATGCCAAGGATAAGAGCCTCATATTTAGCCATGTTGTCGGTGACATCAAATTCAAGTTAGAAGGGTATAAGAAGTACACTTCTTGAGAGATCTGTAATAACACATCCTACTCTAGCTCCTTGAAGACATTTTCTCTTTTCGAGTGGAGAGTCTAAGTTTCTTCATGGAGGTATAATGTGATTTATTCATCTTGCATGATGGTTTTTATTTGTTTAGGTTTAGGATTCATATCTCTAGCTCCACAAAACCACACTTAGAGATATATTCATCCATGTGGAATATGTAATTATCGGAAGGGAATAAAAATGGGTTGGAGTTACAACTATGGGAATTAAAACGCAGTCGATATCAATGACTTGAACTTTTACAAACATTTACGTGATGATGCATAAGTCAAATTTCATAAGGAGTCACGTCCACTTAATGATTTGGTCCATTGAAAGGAAAACATGGGAGAATAACTACGAAGTGGGTCAACATGAATTATTATGTATGTGGTCTCATAGATGATGTAATAAAATATATTGGAGGGCATATAAGTACATGGAAAAATATGATATTTCAATAGAGGTATAAAGAGTCTCATAGTCAAGGAGAGTGGGACTTGATGTAGTAGATGGAATTATCCTTTTAATTTTTATCATCTTTATCCAAATTTTCCTAATGCAAACAGGGTAGCAGAGGTGTAGAGAAGGATCATTTGGTTAGGAGATAGAGATCATGATGTAGGCATGGTGAGAAGAGATGGTTTTAGATTTTTAAAGGATTTTTGACAACCATTTTGTTGACCTAGTCATTGGTGTTATCATTGATGTCAAGTGGAATTAATGGAAAAGGAGTGAATGGTCAAGTGAGGCTCATGAAGGTAGATTGTTAGTGCCTCCTAATGATGATTAAAGCTCACGAGAGAGAGAGAGAGGGTTTAGGTTGATTTCGGGGTGGTTTTAGGGTGCTATAGACTTAAAAAGTGAGATGGTTCATCACTTTGAAGGTAGATTGCAAGTTGGTATGCTTGGTTTAGAGGTGTTATAGGTCATATATGATGGTTTCATCATGGGAACGAGCTATTGGATTGAATTTCAGGTTGTTTGGTGGAATTCTCAGTTGAGATAGACTCATTTAGGCCTTTTCCTAGAGCCTAATGAGTGAGATGTAAGAACTCTTCGTAGGGTATGACATGATCATGTAAGCATGTGAGTAGCCTAGGAGTGTTTTTAGGATATGTTTGAGTAATAACAAGGTGTATTTTAGCTCCTGGAGGCAAGATTCAAAAGTGCACCAAACTTGGCTTTGAGGAAGTTAGCATCATAGGCTAAGGTAAATGAGATAGGTATGAGAGGTAAGAGAATACCTATAGCTAAAAAACCTATGAAGAGTGTAGAGGATTGATTTTTGGTTCTTCATGAAAAATTTCATCAAGCTATGAAGATGTATGTGAAAGTTATGCTAGGTTTTCTAAATACGGTCCATCGAAAAATGCAAAATGAGTTGTTTGACTTCTTAGCACTAAAGAAAAAATATGAAGGATTATTTAGATAAATCATAGAAGAAATTTTAGGAGAGAATTCCAAACCTGAAATGTGGCAAAATTTCTAAAGTAAATTGGTTGAGTTCGAGAAGTTATGATATCTTTACTATCATGTTTCCCTCTCTTCCTAGCATGTTCGAAGTAGTGAAAGTAAAATGAGTTTTTTCATGAAAAAAACTTGTGTGATGTTGTTTCAAGTTACTCAAGGTTTTCTAAAGATGATTTCATGATAGATAAGGTCATTGATGCTCCTCAAGAATATTTTTCTCTTCTCAAGGCCCCTCAGTGAGATGCAAGTGGCATATTTAAGCCATGCAGTGAGATAGTCATCTCTGAAGGGTAAGGGTGCTTCAATTTTGTGGGGTTGAAGTAGAATGTGATTACACAAGCTCGAGTAAATTTTTTAAACTAAAATTTTTCCTAACAATATGGTGTCATTGTCCTTTATATATCTCAATCTACCTCCAAGGATAAACATGAAGCCGAGATTTTGAGTTGTAAGGTATACCTTTGTTCTTTAGTGAATGTTTTCAAGTATGTTGGAAGTATAATGTTTGTCTTTTCCTCATAACACATAGCTCCAAATGTGTTGGATTAGCTTAGATATCTTATTGAAACAGGACAAGCCTATTTAAGGTTATGATATGGACTAGATATTCTTGTGTAAGAAGTAAAAGTAAATTTTTGATGAGTAAATGATCTTTATACTTTAGAAAATTGCATGACCTATCACATTGGTATTTTCAATTCATTCAAAGTGTAAGTCAAGGTGTTTGTCTAGGTCTCCTTGGTTGGAAAATTCTTGAACAAACATCTATTGACCTCTTTACACTTTGTATTATGGAAGTCGAGAGTAATTTTAAAAATTTCAAACTATTTGAATGTTTGGAGATGTTATAAGCCACTCCCACATGTCCATAATAGGTGTAAGTGTTAAGTTTCACTAATAAATGACAAATAAAATCAACATTGAAGTGTCTCCTGTGCACCTGATTAGGTAAAACTCGAATTTAGGGTTTGAAAGGAAAAAATGGCGAAACTCGAGTTGAACCCAATAAAAATTGACAAAATTTTGAATATATCTCTATTGGAGAGTACGAATACACTTCAAAAGTAATTAAGTCATTTGATCTCAGTATTAAAGAGAAGCTGTTGAAAGTTTCTTCAAAACCCATGTTCAAGGTGTAAATGTGTTTTTGAATAAATTTCTTGTTGTTAGTATTCAAAATCTTCATGCAAAATGTTCAACTGATATTGAAAGGTATTTTGAATTTTGTGATGGCCCTAGTTGGTTTGGAAAATGTGAAAATCACTTTATAGTGGTGAAGAACAAGAATATTCTTATGGGTTTCAGTCTTAGTCAAGTAATTAATTGCAATTTCCTCATTGGCAAAGCTCTAAACCTTTTTTTTATTCCTCCAAAACCTAAGTAATGACTGAATCAAATTTGAGGAAGCTTGAAATTGGTTTGGAACCCATGTTTTAATGTTTGAAAATGATGGATTTGATGATAAAAATGTTGGTTGACTATTTCGGTTTATAGTAGGAGAAATTTTTCATCCAATAATGTGTTTCAAAGTCTTTATAGGTTCTAATGGAAATGTAAGAACATTTCTTGACAAAAAAGAAGAATTTTAAAATAACTTGGTTAGTTACATGCTTAAAGAAAATCAAAAGTCCATGGAAAATTACTAAGATGATTGTTTTTCATTTGTTTGAATCAAGAAGATGACATGTCTACTTTGGTAAAGGAGAGCACTCTAAAAGGTAGAGAAGCTTGAAAGTTTAGGTAGATGTTGAAGAGATGGAAATCTTGAAATTTGATCTCGAGCTAAAGAAAGAATATTAGAAGAAGAATAATTAGAGAATATGTGAGGGAGTGAGAAGAATTGTTGTAGATATAAACAAAATACATCAAAAACAAATGAAAAGTGTAGAAAAATGAAGAAGGATGTAGGTGTACATGACTGTGATACATCAAAAGATGTAGGGGTGTCATCATTAGTGGATGAAGTTTGTATGAATAAAGCATGAAACATGTTGAGATATGTAGAATGTGTTCTAACTAAGACACAAGTATATGGAATATATACATGAAGAGACTAATATTTTTCAACCAACATTCATAAGTCATGAAATCAAGTGGACAAAAGTTGGAGAGTGTGTGTTGAAGTTTTAGTGGCCAAAGAAATTTTATGTAGAATGATAACATAGTGAGTTTCTTAGGCAAAGATAAGATTGTCTTGATTGAGATATAAGTAAATTTCAAAGATAGTAAAGAGTCACAAGGGACAAAGAGAAGGTAGTTAACGGTGGGAGGTTTTATAACAACGGGTTTATCTTTTGATTACAATTAAGGAGATCATGAAAATGTGTATAAGATGAAAACATGAAATTTTTGAATAACATGTACAAAGAAGTAGAAGCGTGAAGATAAATAGAGTAAGTGTGTTTATATAATGAAGATTATAGTGCGAGATGATAAATAATCTTGAGAAAATAACTTGAATGAGATGATATAAAGATAAATTGGAGATGAATTAAGAAGTAAGGAAAATATAATGTAGAGGTCATTATCAATTGTGTGAGACAACAAGAAAATTTTGATCAAAACTCATGAACAAGTCTAAGTTGTATCTTAACACATAGGGGGTTGCAGCCTCCTTATAAGTAGTAGCTTACAGAACATCAGTTATAACTGATTAAATTTTAGGGAGTTGTAGCTTCCTTTCAAGTTTTAGCTTGTGGAAGGTTAGTAGTTGCTGACTAAATTATTTTGGGGTTATAGCCTCAAAATTTGAGCTATAGCTCAGCTTGAAATAATTGTCAGTCATAGGAAAAATTTTCCAAGTTATTTCTATAATTTCATTGGGTTTTCTACCACTTTGGGTTTCCCACTTTTAAACACTGTGTCTTTGTCTCTTTTTTATTTTCTTGTGTGCTTTTCTTAGCAAGTTTGGATGAGTAGAAACATCTGAAAAGTTTAATGAGACATTGTTTTACCCCCTCTCGGTGTCCTAGTTTCTAACACTTTGTTCGTTTAGGTGTGGTTTCCTTTTTCGAGAAGGTTGTTAATGGCATGAGTAAACTATTCAAATTTAGTGACAAATCGTCATATTAACAAAATATTCTATAGGAAAATGTAGATATTAGGCATAGATATATGGAGAAACATGTCAAAGATGGGATTGTATTTTAAGGGCCAACCTATACATCACATCTAGAGATTAAGGAACTAAGGATTTTTACTTTTGTATTACAAAAGATGAATTTTCCCGTTGAAGTGAACTTTGTATTTCTTAAGATCTTGAAGGGTGAGATCAAGGTCTTGTTCAAAATGGTTTTCACATCGATAGTTAATGAGAATTTCATACACATAGACTTCACAATCTTATGAATGAGATCATGGAATACATGAGTCATATCTCATTGGTAGGTTTCGCCTATAATTCTAGGGTCAAAAGGCATATTTACCTAGAAATAGCTTCCCCATTTGGTCATGAATGTAGAATTATGCTAATATTTAAGTTTTATTTCTATTATATTATAGCACGAGAAACCCTAAGGGTTAACATCTCATATCTAGCCATGGTATTGACAATGGCATAAATGGAAGGAAAGGGAAATTATCATTTAGACAACCGAGATTTAAGGGTATAAGTGATAATGGTATAAGTGATAATGTGACATTAGGATAAGTGATAATGGTATGGATGAAAATTTTAGAGTTGATTCCTATCATGTTGAAATATCCCTATGAAAATGATTCCTTAATTTTACAAAGGAAACCTATAAAATTGTCATGTAAATGGGGAAAATAGTCACTGGCATAATAACATGAGAATGCTCATCATCAAGTTTGACATTAGTGTGTATTTTAGTAAGAGCAGTGTTGTCATCCTAAAAATGATACAATGATTTTGGAAGCTTAGAAAATTCCTTTTAACATGGGCAATACAAATAATGAATTTGGCAAAAAGTGGAGTTTTGTTATGGCGATGGCGATTTTATAATTTTTTTAAGGGAGGATATCCTGCTAAGAGTGGAGTAATTCAAAGATAGCATCATAATTTTAAAGTGTAGATAGAGGACAATTATAGTCAACCTTGATCTAGAGGGCCACGTATCTCTTACCTTACAATGTTGGTGAGAACATTTTTGGTATATCATGGATATTAGTAACTAGAGTGACCTAAAGTGGTGACTGTGGAGGGGAGACACTTTCCCGATAATATTGGTCATGTTAGAACCATAGGGGTTGATGCTATTAATAGAGCATCAACTAGGAATTTTTTGATCATCTTTGTCATACTTAGGGGTAATGAATACATTAGATAAGACATGGCTATTCTAGAAAGAGTTAGGTATGGGAATGGTGTGATATGAAGTTTGGAAAGAAGAGTTTTATTTGGAAAGAGAAGGAAGGACCTATGTAGTATCAAGTAATGGGGGATTTTTTTGGCGGTATATAATGAAACTTATCATCATCCTCATTATAGTTAGTATCATAAGGAGGATTAAAAACATAGGATGTGGAAACCATGTGAATATCGTAGTGAAATGCATGTGTTTGTGTCAAGCTATATTAGTCTTGAACAACATTAAAAATGACATTATTCACCATAAAACAATAGATAGTCTTCATAACAAATAGATGTTAGAGTGATGTGGATTATGAGATCACCACTAGGCATGATGGATTTGATGGAATCATTATATGTCATGAACCCCATTCTAATAAAATACTACGGGAGGGTAGATCCTTAAAGAGGTGTGTCATTTTTAGTTCGACATTTTTGGGTGGGTGAGTTTAGGAGGAAAATTTACAAGGGGGTTCTTCATATTCTAAGATGGTAGTAAATTGATCGTGAGGTAATAGAACTAGGAAGCCATAATGTTATATTTTTGGGGAAAAAGGTTTTTATTAGTAATATTTTACAATTCATTTGGTTAATCCTCCTCTAAGTGTACTAGGGTGATTATAATGTCAGATATATAATCATAAAACCCAATATATGGAATGATATACATCATGGTTGTAGTAGGAATATGAATTTTTTTAGGAAAAGTATGAGTATGTCCCAAGGATTAGGGTCATCATCATATATACACCATTGATTGTTGTGGATGAATTTCATCCATTGGTAACCAAATATGTGAATACAGCCAAGTGATGTGTCCAAGGGTGACCAAGAAAGATATTATAGGAGAGCATATGATAAAGCACCATGAGATTAGTGTGAACCATTTTGGGGCCTAATGTCATGTGGAGCCAAATTCTCCCAAGAGGATTATGAGGGGTTTGATCGAACCCATAGTAAGTGTACCATGTATGGTTTAGATTGTCAATAAATAAGCCTAAGTTTTGAATAAGAGAAACACATGAGACATTAATATCAAAGACTTCATCCAAAAATACTCACCATAATTGAGTATCATGAATGATGAAATTAATAAGGAGTAAGGGATCATAAAAAAATACCATATCTCATCATTGATCGTATTATTTTTAAGGAACTCAATAGAAGGAGTTTTGTTGTTTGAAGGAGGAAAATGTGTTTCAATGTTATGAATCTTGGAGTTAGGTGGGGTAAGATGATAGTATTCTATTTAATTGAAAGATTCCACTTAGAAATATATGTTTTGCATGAGGAATTTTTATGTTTTTAGAAGTACATAGAATTCCATTGAGCAGATTTTCTGCAAGTCATATAATTAATCTCACGTAGGAAATTCCATTATTATAACATCCTCATTTTAAGATACCGAGAACAAGGGAATTTTTTTTTTTTTTTGATAACGTTCTGTTATGAATTATAAAATTCAAACACACGTTCAAGTTTTAATAATTGTTCTCTGCCCAAACAACATAGTTTAGGTCACACAATTTTTTTTAAAACTAATGTTCCTGTTCGCATATTTACAATATGGAACACACATTCAATGCCATTCAATCCTATAACGATTCTATATGCTGTTGTAAATGACTCGAGGAACTGCCGATCTTCCATTTTCATGGCTCGGAGTTTCAACGATCCTTCATTTCATGACTCGGCAACAACCAATCCTTCATGTTCGTTTATGCATAGTATATTATATATACCAGTTCTCTTAACCATTTCCGGTTATCGAAGTGATCCATTTAAGAAGCCTATCTGAATATCTATTACTGATATTCATCTGACATCCTGCATCTTAAATTAAGTGATAAGGACAACGCAACCAACACTTGCGATACTTTGGCCAAAGATTTTCACATGCTTTGCATGATCATATTCTTGGATGTGATACACATCAATGGAATACGTCCTTCACTTCACTTCACCTGTTATCTAGAATGGTCTTTCCTGGTTCCTACCAGTCCTCTCGGTTTAAGGTCAGATTTAAACTTCCAATTTCCAACTAGTAATATGAACAAATATAGGAAGGCACTCCCGGTAACTAAAGATACGCAGACATACGGTGTCGTTCCCCACGACTCCGTGTGTCTAGTTATCTTTAGTATTAGAGTCACTCAAATATACTTGATCATACTCCTATCCCATGCCAAGAACTTCACATTCAGCCTATGTATTCTTGATGTTTTAATTCGGGAGGGCATTGCAATATGTTAGTTGCTGACATTGTGTCGTCATGAAGACCCCGTCTTCATGAAGACACCTTGCTGTAGCTGGCGTATGCCAATGTCCTACGGAATCCTCCCATCGAGAATACACATCCTGCTCAAGTGATTTGGATATGATTTTAATAATTAAGAATCAACTTTCAGC
Source organism: Taxus wallichiana var. yunnanensis (assembly GCA_018340775.1). Classification (NCBI taxonomy): domain Eukaryota; kingdom Viridiplantae; phylum Streptophyta; class Pinopsida; order Cupressales; family Taxaceae; genus Taxus; species Taxus wallichiana. Next base: position 254,396,791 of record CM031238.1, on the reverse strand, counting down.
AACCATGCTGATCCCTTTATCCTCGTTCCGTTACAGTTGTATATAGCTAAGAGAGACTAAATCCGTCCTTTAGCTTGCTATGCATCTTCTCCTCCATGTCGAAGGGCTGCATTTCTCTACTTGGTTCTCTTCTTAATCATTGGATTAAGCAGCCCGTTACCGACGGACGTGATAAGTTTAACCTATTAAACTTAACCAAGATTTCCCAACTGCAACTAAATTCAGAATTCTAGCTTATTAGACGTCATTTAAACGAGGTCTAATTCCCAAGACATGTATTCATTTGTTCTCCTTAACATTACCTAGTTAAGGTCCATTAGTTATGGATATACTTATCCTATATCCTTTATTCTGAATTTAACATACGAGGTCATTAATGGAGTTCGAAAGCGAAGTTTGATTACTCCGAAGTTAATTGATATTCCTTAGCTTCCAAGCTAATCCTGAATACCTATCAGTTGTGAAATCATATTCTTCCTAATCCTTTTTAATGTCAATTAAAAATTCATCTTTACCCAAGTATGAACTAATTGCATATTTCAACTTAAAAGTTGTATTTAGGTAAGAATAGATATCAGTTCCCATTTAGCATCCATCCAAGGACAATTAAACAAATCCAAATCAAGAAATAACATTATATTTCCAATTTAGTCAACAATATCAAACTGATATAATTATTAAAATATCACACTTGTAATTGTATTCATCAATTCATGTCATAATCCATACATTTGCCAATCCAACTGAATGGACATTGTTTACATAAAACATCATTACAACTCATAGATAGAAGAATATACTTTCTTCTTTTCACAATTCCTCGAAGAGGAATAAAAGCAAACAAATACAATTCATCTTCAACCAATCAAGAAGCATCAGAAAATAGCCATGTCTTCATTCTAATCAAATTCCATCTGCAAAATGATTTGCAGAATTCGATTCGATGGTGAGCATATTAAGCACTTATCATTAAAATGAGGTGCTTGACTAATTGTCTCAATAAAAGAACCACCTTTTATGAAGCGTGATAAGACATCAATCAAGAAATAGGCACAAAAAAGATCGGCATAACAATTTGAACCATCAAAATATCATCACAATCGGCCAAAGAACTGCTGTCCCATTTTCCACATAACCTTTACAAGTCTCAAATTACAATATTGTGAAGTTAGGAATACAAGTAACATCTGCTGATATAACATCTTATTATCCTTTCCACACCTTTCATTAATAATAAATGCAAAGGGTAAAATGAACTAAACGTAAATCCATTACTTTCCTTTCGGTTCATGCATCACATTAGATTCAAGCAATCAAGCAACTGCAGACGAAAGCGAACAATGAATGCATATAGTTGCTCATATCTAAGCACTACAAAATTCATTATTAACGAATTATAGATTTCCAACTGAATGAAAGAAGAACAGATCATTTTTCCAAGTCATTCATCCATATCCCTATTTCTTTCCACATGACTGTCCAAAAAAAATGGAATCCAAACGAGGCACAAATCAAGATAACAGTTCAGAGTGAAACTTACAAAATCCATTCAGAATTCACTTTCCGGCAGTAAGAGTAATTTCATTTATAATCAGCTTTAAATGAAAACAGGGAAGAATTCATCATCCATATCCATACTTCATTTGAATCAGGCTCATATATGAAAATCAAACGAGTTAATACTGACATTGTGTTTATCATAGATCAAATAGTATAAGGATGCATACTATATATTTACCGTACTAGAAGAAACCATATTTCTTTCACTGTATGTTAAACAGATAAACAGTTATACAATCATGCAATCAATTATTCGCATGATTTCCTAATTCTATGAACGCATTCCGTTCAAAATAAAATTTTATTCATTGTTGTTACCTACAGCAAGTCCAATAATCACCTGACTACGGATTTTACCAAATCAAAACAGCAGACAGAAGAAGAATTCCCTTCCAATAAATGATTCTACCCGAATCCATTTTTCAAGTTCATGATAGTATGCAGAACTCCAGAATGCAAAAATCAGATGTCATTACCTTTATCAAAGTAAACCGTACAGGGTGTTAAATACATGGATCTGATACAGTCAAGACAACCCACACAGCAAGACAAAATTTCTATGCATTTATTCTTTTGTTCAGCAATCCAAGGCTAAGTCGTAATCACCAAAACAGTCCGATCTTAAAAGACCGATCAGCATCAATAAACACAACTAATCATCATACCTTCTCAGCAAGAAAACAGTATATTTCACTATGAGTTCAGAAGGAGAGACTATTTCTTTTCCAGCTTCCACGATTGCTCAAAATCGTATTTGTCCATTTACATAAAAGAAGAAACACAACAATAATTGTTTTACCAGCATATCCTTCTAACCGAGTCCGCATTGCTCAGATAGAACTCACAAACCCATCTCTTAAAGATCAAAAGAAATGCTATTTCTTTTCAACGAAACAACAAAAAGAAAAAGAAAAGTCTTATTTCTTTTAAGCGAGAAAAAGAAAGAAACAGCAAAAACGTGTTACCATTTCTTCCCTCAAACCCAATTCGTATGCTCATACAAAAACCAATGTTGTATTCATCATAATCAAACACAACAGAAAGAGAAAGGAACTATTTCCTTTTTAAAAGAAATTTCAGTATAGAAACGACCTCATGCAACTCGTACATCCTGTACAATTATATCACGAAAGACCATATAACAAAAGAACATTCTCATAGCAGTGAAAACAACCCACACAGTCTGCCAGTTCTTTATATAATACTTAAGCAGTGAAATACCCATTCCTTAAAGCTCGAAAAGAAATGATATTCCTTTTAATCCCGAAACAGCAGATAGTAAACAAGAAAGATCTTATTTCCTTCAAGAAAACTTCAGTATAGAAACGACATCAAGCCGCTCACACAACCTATACAATCGTATCACAAGTTCATGTGACAAAAGAACAATCGCACAACAATAAAATAACCCACACTGCCTGCACAGTTCCCATATCACATTTTACAGAGAAAAACCAGTTCGAATTTCCATCTAACGTCAACAACCAGCACAACATGGAGGTATTCCATTCAAAGAAGTGCAAAGACAGTTAAACACAGCAACCAGGGATGATTTTCCTATCATTTCCAAAAATGACAGCAAGGGTCGATGAACCCAAATCATATCAACACAATCAACAATCACATAAACCCAAAACCCAAGAGCAGGGTTGTTTTAATGAGACATTTAAACAAAGCAAGAATTTTTAAAGAGAAGGGCTTAACATGCCTGTGATTTCTTTTCCAAACTTGAAGAAAACTGCGTTTGCCGAAGTTATTTCCTTCCACGGTGACAACGCAAGAACTTCCAAACAATCCTTTCCTCTTCAGGCTCAGCAACAGCCTCAAAATCTCCCAAGAACAGTGATAAATCCAAAGAACTGGTTCGACTGAACCAGACCAAAAAAACCAAATGCAGAGCAACTTTGCAAGGTCCGAATCGACACAATGAAAAATCAATTTTCCCTCATACACTTTCCAAGGCGAGCTGGTCGCGAGGACCAAGAGAATTTAATGCATTAAAGGCTCTGCCTTTTCCCAACTTTCCACGCCACTGCCAACTTGAGTTGGCGAACTCAAATTTTCAAATTCCACAAGCAAAAACCAAATTTGGCTCTATCTCCAAATAGATACCTCCGCCACTTACCTGCCCCGCCAAACTGGCGCTGTCCACGTATGGACTTTCCATTAAATGCCAATGAATACCCCCTTCATCCTTATCCTCTTCCTCCAAGGGTCTGCGCGTCCCCTTTAGGTTAGGATTAGTTTAGGTTGTATATTAGTGTTCAACCTAGGTCATAGTTTAGTCTTAGGTTATTAGGACTTAGGTTCATTTCCTTTTTTTTTTGTAATTTAAAAATCCACTTAGGATAGTAGTTTAGGATGCATGTTAGGACTTAGGATTAGCTTAGGATTTAATTCCTACTAACCACTAACACTAATCAACCCCTAACCCAATCTCTCAACTAACTCTCGTAACAATGCTGTGCAGGACGTTCCGTCCTTTGAATCACATGCCAAGGCCACCCGTGTCCAGGCATTTCTTGCCTCACGAGGTTTTAAGTTCGACAGTACAGGGTTCAAGGATCGAACCTTTGTCGTTGGCATTTACGTGCCAGCTGCTCATACCTGCAATCAGGCGCTGCACATTCATATCAACCTCCGGTTCGGTTCCAGAGTAAATCGACACAGAAATCACAAGAAGACCACAGCATACTTTGGATCAATGAAATTGATTCAAGGTGTGCTGTCAATCAGCAACGAGAGTTTAGCAAGTATACGACAATTTGTCGTCACATCAGCAAACACACAAGTACAATAACTGCTGTCCTATGCAATAAATCACAGCATGCAAGAATCCAAGTTAGCAACACATTCTCTTAAGATCAGAACATATCTTAACATGTTTGCCTTCATTTCAGCAGTTATAACAGTATGAAAAATATTCACCAAGTTAACTTACAAAATCAGAGTGTTACTTTTGGATGAGGCTTAGCTAAAGGAGAATGCTCATCATTTGGTTTCTCATGAGAGGAGTAAATGATATTTTCATTAGGGAAGGATTTATAGGATTGTGAATAGTGTCTTTATGTGTGGTCCTGCATGTATAATTAACATTATATATATTTACATATTGATAATCAAGGTAATTATTATCATAAGACCTTCGATTTGTGTCTACAAAGACATTCATGGGTTTGTTATTATGATTATCCATATACAAAAACTCTTAGTGGACTTGGAGAAGGTTGATATTTTACATAGAAATCCTAAATAATAGAACTGGTATCAAACGAGAGGCTTAAGGAAGAAATAAAATTAAACTTTCTTGAGATCCCTCTGAATCTTCGTTGGAATGACCAATAATGGCATACCACAAAAGGTCACAATTAAAGAAATCATTTAATTGTTTGTTTAGAGAGAAGATATGAGGGTAGGGAGATGTAATAACTATCCATTAAACAAAGGTGGATGGTTTTGGATTATGAGGAATGACATTTTGGATGTCATTATTTTAAGGAGAACATGAAATTACTTTTCCTTTAGAAAGGAATTTTGACTTTAAGGAATGAGATTTTGATTTAAGGGTGTTAAGAGACTTAGGTGGTTGTTCAAATTCTTGAATAATGTATTCCTATCATTTTTCCTACTCAATATCCTTTTTATAACATGGTGGGAGAAAAGGAAAAACCTTATGTTGGTATCCAAATTGATTCTCCCTCGAAAATTTGAGCAACATCACAAGTTTTACATGAAGGCTTAGAGAAAAATAGATCATAGTGTGTCGTTTACAGTAGGCCTGAAGGATGGGATCTAACTGGCCCCTTTTCACTCGGATGTTGAGAAATGGATAGCACCCTCAAGAGGATTTGATCTATCCTAAATACTTTACGGTGGTGGCTTTCAACCAAGGTGAGAGGACCCATGTTTAGCCTGCTATCTATGGAGGAGATGGAGATGTCCTTCTCTACAAAGTTACTTAAGAAGACCTTGAAGAAAACATGATCAATGCAACAAAATATAACTCTCACGAGTTGTCTCCCTAGATAATGGAGATATTTTCTAAGCAAGGTTCAGGATACTAAAGACAATGAAAACCAGATTGTTTTCACATGTTTTGGTAATAGGAATTATCCATTTGTACACACACAGGAACAAACAAGGGTAGTACAGGTAGGATTGGTTGTTTTTTTCTAATGAATTTTTGGTGGGAGGTGAGGTAGAATGAACTTGAATCACCAGATATTTGAGAGGTTTCACAAAAATGGAAGGCTTGATCAATAGAATGCTACTAAACAACTAGCAGTTAAAATGTTTTTCAACGGAGAAGGTGTGCTTCAATGGAGGCCTAGATCAACATGTTTTCACACAAACTTTAAGAATCCAAAATGAAGGCTCAGATTGAAAAACTTAATTGAACATTATCAACCTCTATTTCATCACGCCTAAGATACCCTCAAAGGCTAACAAATGATCTTATAGTCATGTTAGAGTACAGGTGATTTTAAATTTGTTTATTTCACTATCAAATGAAATCTCTTATGATAAATGAAATTACAAATGCCACCAAACTATCACAAGGATAAGATTCTTGTGTGATTCACAAAGATTTCAATGTAAGATTGCAATGGGAACATGAAAAACTATTTCTAGACATTTAGAAATGAAGCAGACACAATTTTTCCCAAAAATCAACACATATTAACTCGAATTTGATTAAATTCATCAGTAGGGGAAAGTTTCTAGAACAATCTCAGATCTTGTTAATTGTTGTATGCTTGTAACCACCTTGACATGATCAAATTTAATACAAAAGAACTAAACATGTTTCTCATACGGTTTCTCAGAAAGATGGGCTCTGTCAAACTCTTCTCTTAGGAATTAAATACTGACCTCCAACACTCCAACCATTTGTATGAAAAATTAATGCAATTTATATCATTCAGTATTACAACAGATTTTCCCGAAAAACAAGAAAACATTTAAAACACCATTACTTGTGACGAATTTGATCGTGATTTCCAGAATCTAATTTGGAAAAAAAGTTGTCGTGTGCTCAAGGAAAATATCCTCAAATATCTACACATTCAACTCTTTCATCTGGTAGATAACTCTTTGTCTCATGTGCCAACTACTTCCACCCCTAATCTGTCAAATCTAGTTCATTGCGTGCCAAGGAAGGAAAAATTGGAAGATCAGATCGCATCTGATAGTCAGATCATATTGTAATGGTAAAAGACATTTTCAGATCTTCCCCACCAAACCAAGATATTCAAATTAAATCTCCTCTTTGTTTGGCATGTAGGAGAGATCGAGAAATCATGAAAACTCACTTCCCCAGGAGCTTTGGAGTAGAAATGGCGAAAAAATCAGATATAGATGAAAAGTTTCCATTGATTTCTCCTTTTAAATTGGGTCATCCACATGGGAGATGTGAGTTTGAAATGGGCCTTGGGGTTTCTTTTGTGGGTCCTAGTAGAATTGCACTTCCTTTTTATATATTATCCCCTTTTAATGAAAAGATTTTTTTTTAAAATTTCCCCGGAGGCTTCCTTTCAACTTTTCATAATGCCATGTGTCTCAATGGCGCATCTTGAGATGGTCCCCAAAGGTAGAGAACTGAATGAGCATGGGCTCACCATGTGTCCTAGCCTACAGGAACGTGAATTTTCAAAAGTTGAAGTTGAGAGGAGGCGCCATGTGTCCGGGGTCCGAAAGCGTAATGTCCTTTGCCGTTGAAAAGTCCAAGTAAAGGCAAAGTGAGTGAATCCTCCAAGTTTCCTCCTGGCGCTTCTTCAAAGTAAATCTTAGGGGCTGGTCCTGGCAAGCATGCATGATCCCTCCACACGTCCTGTGCCTCTTGAAATTGTTTCAAAAATTCTAAGTAAAGGAAATCCCATCGGAAGCCTCCACATGTCCCCGATCTGCAGTTTTCAAGATGGTGCCCAAGAGCGGAGACCACCCCGAATGAGCATGGGATCACCATGTGTCCCGTGCCTTAGAAAACTACATTTGAAAATTTTAAGTCTAGGAAGACCTGAAGGAGGCCTCCATCGGTTCTCCTATCACAATTTTTAAGGTGGGACCCCAAGGTAGATCCTCAATGCGTGCTGCCACCACATGTCCATGTCCCACCAAAAACTATACTTGCTTGCATAAAAATTGTCTAAATTTGGGAAAAGTAGCGGAGTCCTCCACGTGTCCCCCAAAGCTGAACTCCAAGGAAAAACCAAAAGTCAAACCTTCAAACGAGCGCCGTTCTTCCATGTGGTCATTTTTTGGGTCAAGGCGAGCCATAGAAATTTTTAAAGCACCACCGTTCACCGCATCCAACCAAAAAGGGCCACACTTCCACTGAGGTAGAGATGTAAATTTGACTGGGACAACACACATGTTAAACCATAAAAATGCAGGAAAATAGTTTTTCGAGCCCAGAGATGAAATTTTCTTCAAGGGCATAGAGATTAGAAATATTACAAGGTTCAAACATGATCTCCTGAGCTGCATCTATTCATGTTTCCTCATGTATTTGGGACAAAAATGACAAGGAAAATAATTATCGATCAGGAAAATGGAAAGAATAGAAAACTTTGAGTTTCATGCCCAATTCATAGACTCCTTCGAGATGGACATGGAAACGAAAAAAAAATCTAGATTCTTAAGTGACCTCGACCCGGCAGAAGGGACTGATCATGGAAACCAAATGGAATACATTCTTTTCAAGCACAACATGGGAGATAGGAATGTGAGAGAGGCCAAAAATCGAGGGATTTGTAATGGCAAATGAAGTGAGATTATTTTGAGCACCAACATCAGCTCCGACTCGGGATGGTCACTCTGTGTGAGAGCCACAAGAACCAAATAACAAACCAAGTGCCAAAAATATCCATTGGGAAAAGAAGTAAGCTTTTCACAAGTAGAAAACTAGAACCATCTCTCCAAAGCAGGCAAGAAACCAAGTAAAACCAAGTCACCAAGGACCGAACGGCAGCAAAAACATAAAAAAAAAGCAACCAAAACGAAACTATACACTATACAATGATGTTCACATTGATCCTGGGGAATCAATCAAGGAAATGTTTCAAATGCCTGCCATTAATAGGAAATTCAAGCAATTCCCCATCCAAGTCTTTCAAGAAGAAGGTATGTTCACCAATTCAAATGTCAATGGAGTAAGGGCCCATCCATAATGCATCAAATTTACCATGCTTGCCCTTATCTTCATGTCTGCTATCCCATAACAACACAAGATCTCCAACATTGAAATCTCTTGGAGTGACCTTCTTGTCAAATAAATTCTTCAATTTTTCTCTGAACTTTACATGCCTTTGGTGGGATGCCCTCCTTTCTTCATCAAGTTCAACAATCTGGTTAATGTGAGCATCATATGGACTAACTTCTTGATCTTCCAGTTGTTGAATGAACTGATATGAGGATAATTGCATATGCGGGGTAAAGCGAGGCTAGAGTTTCATACACCAATTCAAATGGACTTTTTCATAGCAACTACTTCAACTGCTCACCCCATTTCCTTTTGTTCATCTCTAAGGTTCTTCTAATAATCTTTAGCAAGTTTTTATTACTGTACTCAGTTGTTCATTTCCTTGGGGATTGTAATTAGAAGAATATGTCAAGTTGATCCCATACTCTTTGCACATTGCCACTAAAGGTTTAACTCAAGCTCATGACATTGTCGCTGAACAATTTTAACTGGCACTCCAAACCTGCAAATGATATGGTTCAACATGAAGTCCATGACAATTTAGTGTGTTACTTTCTTGGTGGGGATTGCCTCTAACCACTTAGTAAAGTAATCGGTTGCTACAGAATCCACTTATGGCCAAAGCACTTGAAGGGTGAAATATCACCAATGAAAAAGCTGTTCCCCATTGCTTCAACGGGCTTCAATTGATATAGGCTGCAAAGGCAAGGAGCTTGAATATTTTATTCTTCTAGAAAATGTTGGCAACTCTCACATGTTCTAACCAACAAGGTTATATCCTTGAAGAGAGTTGGCCACCAATAACCAACCCTCAGGATCTTGTGTGTTGTGACTCTTTTTAGAAAAATTCCCCCTGAAAACTCCTCCATGGAGATCAACATTATATTTGGGGCTTCATCTTGATAATTCACCTTAAGATAAATCCCTCAAGGTTCTTCCAAGCTAACCCAAAATCAGTAATGACATATTTCCGGGAAGCCAACTTAAGAGCTCTTTTTGATTTCTACTTAAATACTCAGGGTAGCATAAATGTCTCGAGATAAAAAATTACATCTTTGTACCATTCATAATTCATAAACTTTTTAGGACATCCACCCTTCCTTCTTCTACTTCATTCACCTCAATATTTTGCAAGTTTCTCTCAACAATAAGCTTAGCTAAGTCCAATCCTCTTACCAACTTCGTGGTTTTGATATCCATGTCATATTCCCGTGTAACTTGTTCACCCATCTACATATTTTTCTTGAGACCTCCATCTCTCGATAAGATATCACTCACCATGGTGTGGGGAACATAAGCAACGACTTTAGAGCTCAAAATGTAAGGTCTGAAAACCTTTGTTTCTTTCACCAAGGAAAATGATTTCTTCTCCATAATGGTATACTTCAACTCATCCCCTTGCAATGCCTTACTAAAAAGGAAATTGGCCTCTCAGCCCCTTCATCATCCTTTTGCAACAAGACAGATGCAATAGTGTTCTCTGAAGAAAAAGAAAACATTTGAAAAGGCTTCTTATAATATGGAGATGCTAAGATAGGGGCATGCTTTAATGCTTCTTTGGTCCCATCGAAATCTTGAATGGATGCTTCCTCCCACTTGAGAATCTGGTATTTCTTCAACATACAAGTGACGGGGAGGAGAGTCAACTCGCAAAGTTATACATAAACCTCCTAATGAAATTGATCTTCCCAAAGAAGGATTGGATTCCCTTCTTGGTTCTTGGAATTGGCACCTTGTTGATAGCCTCTACCCTTTGGGATCAATCATGACACCATCCTTTGATACAATGTGACCAAGCAACTTGGAATTTTTCACTCCAAAATGGCACTTCTTTGGATTCAAAGAGATACCAAATTCTCTGCATCTAATCAACATTTTTTCCAAGTGTTGCAAGTGATCACTTCTCTTCTTGGAAAACACAATTACATCATCCTGGTAAACAGAAATAAAATCATTAATGTAACTAGCAAAAGCAACATCCATTTCTTGTTGAAAATTTGCTCCAAAGATTCATCAAACCAAAGGAATTCTAACATGTACATAATTTCCCCATGGAGTGGAAAGGCTATCTTAATTATTTATGATTCCTTTACAACAACATGGTTGTAGCCAAGAAACCATCCAATGTAGAAAGCAACTTAGAACCAGGTCACTAATTGCACCATGTTTTCCATGTTTGGTAAAGGATAATTATCCTTCATTGATGCTCTGTTGATTTCTGAAATCTACACACACCTATTATCACCATTATTTTTTAACAGTACTAGGTTTCAGCAACCCAAGAAGAGTACCTTGTGGGCTGAATAATCCCTCCATCCCTCGGTTTCTTTTTAGTTCTTCTTGCATTTTAAGAGATAAAGGGGATTGATCGACCTCTGTTTCTACCGAATGGCTTTGCCTTAGATTCCAAAGGAATTTCATGTTGAAACAAATCCTCTCTATATGCCTTGATTGAGAATAAGACCAAGCCGAGTAATCCCGATATCTTTTCAGTAATTGAATATAATATTGCTTCTCTTCCTTGTTTAGATTGCTTCCTAACTAGATTTTCCTTGGTTTCTATTTTGTCCGAGGTCTTTCCTCAACATCCCTTGAGGCTGCTTATATGTCAGTTAATAATGCAATCAACATTATCAAATTTCAATTTAAGAGCAATCAGCCCTCTAGGAATGGTATTAGTTTTTAGTTGGATAATGTCTTTACCAAATAAGGTTTCTTTACCCTCTTCTACACACATCATTGGCTCCAAATCAATACATTGATCGGTAAGAAAAATCTCCTTCATTTTGCAAAAATATTTTGACCTATGCAACATCATCATAAATTTTCCAATGTTTAATGTTGTCAGGGACAAATGGCCTTGTCAACACTTCAACATCATATTCACAATATGGGGACATCTTTGCATGATTATTAAACCGAGATCCTAATACTATGAAGCTTTTCAGCCATAACATTGAACTTCCTATCATGATGCACAATATTAAATGAATCAAAAATCTCAATCAAGTCCCAAACTACATGCTTGTATTGTTTCATTCTTTGATTCTTGGTAGCATACAATTTTCTGATTTGTTTGACAATTAGTTATGAATCTCCCTTAACAATTATGTCTTTAACACCATATTTCCAAGCAATTATCAAACCTAACAACAATGCTTCATACTCAGCAATTTTTTTAGTACACTCAAAGTTAAGTTTGAAAGAGAAAATGAACTCTTCCAAGATTGGAGAAATCAGAACTACACCAGCACCATTTCCAAATTTGGAGCAAGCTCCATCAAACAACAAAGTTCATGTAGAGCCTACTTGTTCAAGACTCTTACACTAATCCATTTTGTGTTTTTCTCCATCAACAAATCAAAATAAGTTATTAGCATCAACACTTGTGTACAACACTTCATAAGATGCATTGTTGGGATCTGTCAATGAAGCTGCAACATTTTATTTTCTCCATGCAACCGACAAGGCTGCCCTCAATTGGGATGGTGGCATAGGACATATCCATTTGAACACTCTCATCAGCACTTGCAACCTATTTTCTAGATAAAAACATGCCCCATTTGGCAGGGCAATCAACAATGACAACATCAAGTTTCAGGTTCTTATCTAGATAAGCTGCAAGTTATACCACCAAACCCTTCACACACCCTACAACTAGGAACTATCTAGAATCCATGGCATTGAAATTCCCATATGTTGTTGTTACTTTGATATCCAATTCATTCATGACTTCCAAAGGCATAACATTGCATGATGCTCCTGAATAAAACATACAGTTGTGTAGCAATTTATCCTTAATGATCGAGTAGTGAAGAATGGATATACATTTAGATGAGACTCCACTAAGTATGTTCCTAAATAAACATAGGTGGTTCACCTAGTTCTTCCAATCTTTGGCGGTGTTTCTAACTGTTCAATGATTTGAGGAGTATCCACAATGTTTACATTTATACCTAGGGTGATCTTCTCTTCTTTCAATCCCAAGTACTCGGATGATCTCTTCTTGTGCTTGAATCCTAAGCAACTCAACAATTAGAACACTAACTTTGATTTGACTCAAAACTTGGGCAATGTCATATGGAACCTTTTTGATAAGGCAACATTGGAAGGGAGATTAGAAAACTCATTAGATGGCATGGGATTCTTGACAGTTTGGGAATTTGGAGAAGTATGAATCTTGTTTGGGGGACAACAAGACCCTTGGAAGGTGTATCTTTCTTAGGAGTCTGTTTTTAAAATACTAGTAAGCAATGGAGTTTTAGGTTTGGCTTGAGGTCCTACCCCTTTGACAAATTTTCTTCTTGTGTTATACTCCTTCTCTTGGGCAACAACATTGTTCATCAATAATTGCCTATCTTCCTCCGAAGGGACTCCTCCATACATCTTTATCATTAAAGATCTTAAATACTCAAAGTCATTATTAGGTATTTTAAAAGCTTGCACTACATCTATTTCAAAAGTATGAGAAGGAGGAAGAAGTGGTACCCCTATGAATGTAGTCCCAAAATTTGTGCAGCTTCAAGCACTTATCACTTCACAGTTGAAGTTGTTCCTTGTTGTGAGCTTAAAGAGAAACCCATCATGCAAACATCATCATCGCACTCATCATCATTATAAGATTCTTCTTCTTGCTGACTTATTTCACATGGAGGATGGGGCAGAAAGCATCTATCAGACCAATCAATCTCATTGGCTTCATCAACAATAATGAACCCCGGCAATTAGAGGATCGGGCACCATTCTCGCTTTCACGTGCACGGGCTTGTCTATTTCCCTATGGGTCCTTTACCTCCGATCACCCTAGGATGATTACCAAATTTTTCATGATTTTGTACCTTTTGTTGACCTTGTGAACTATGCCCAATTCCTTTCTCTACCATAGTACTAATTTGTAGGATATTTCTTTGACATCCCATGCCAAAGTCTTAACAACTTCCTCAAGATCCACACTCTTGATTTCTTGAGGTTTTTCTGGGTTTACTAGTTTAAAATCCTCCTCTTAGGAGGTTTTCCAATGCCTTAATGTTTTTTTTTTTTTGATTTGCGAGAGCCATAGTAAAGGCCTCAGCCTTAAAGAGCCGAGGTTTTTATCCCTCAAATAATAGTATGCAACCTTCTTGTCAAATGCATCAACATACTTTATAAGACAAGATTCATCACATGGCCTCAAATTCACAGTAATCTTCTCAAAGTCTTATTGAATCTTGTATTAAAATATTGGACTGATTCATTAGGATTCTTTTTAATATTCTCAAATTCTGACAAAAGAAACCTAGGGTCTATTTTGTCACCATACTCCAATCTAAATGCATTGTTCATTTCAGTCCAAGAATCAATAGAGTTATCAAGCAGAGATTTATACCAATCCCTTGCATCCTCTTCTAATGTATGAATAAAAAATTTGATGTATACATCTTCAAATTCAATCTCACAAAGTATTCCATCATGTTGATAAAAAGCTTTAAATGTTGATTACCGATTATAACATTATTTCCTTGGAACTATGGTAGTGTATTTCTTACATCTTAAGGAACTGCATTTGGATAACCAGCCATCCCTCTAAAATTTATAGGACCAAAGGTATTTACAACAAATGGAGGTCTTGGTGGGGGATGGGCCATGCTATTTTTAAGGAGGTGACCTTGGAGGAGAATCAAACCGATAAGGGAAAAGGGGTCTTGGCGTTGAGGGTATAATTTTCAAAATGGATATCCCCTAAAGGCTATGTTTATTGGAAAAATCTATCAACTTTGGAAAACACATGGGCAGAATGAGAAGCAAACTTTTCAAATTTAAACGATGGCCCCTCTTGAGATGGAGAATTTAATTCCATAAAAGGACTACTTGATTTAGAAGCACTTGAATGGAAATATTCAATGATAGGTGACACTTTTATCAATGGGGATCTCTTTTCTTGATTTTGATCTCCAACAACTCTCTAGGCTCTTCTTCCTTCTTAATTTTTTTCCTAGTTCGGAAATAATGTCCTAGCAGGATCCTTAGCAAGAAAATCTTCTTCCTTCCAGACTTTGCAAAGATTAGTAGCAAATCTCACTTGGTGAGGTTAAGACACTAGTTTTATCAAGAATTAGATCAACGAGGGGTCACCACAAGGATTTAAACCTTAGTTGTGCAAATGCACTAAAGAATATGATCTCATAAAATGTCCATGTCAACACCACAGAAACTGGAAATGCAATGATTTGACCTTCCTTTACCCAAATTTATCAATGAAACCTAGTGTAAAACCTCTGAAACCTGGAAAAATTGCAAACAATACTTATAACTTGCAACACCTCTTACGGAGCCCGAACACGGATGATGTTGAAACAATGTACTAGCACTTAGAGCATACAAGAAACATTTACCAGGGTGGTCTAAATATGAACTACGATCAATAGTCCTCAGCACCACTTTGGTGTTTGTTGCCGCATAAATAAATCTTGGAGCTCAAATAATCCCAGCAACGGTCCCACTTTGGTGTTGGTATCCAAATTGATTCTCCCTCGAAGTTGAGCAACATCGCAGGTTTGACAAGAAGCTTAGAGACAAATAGATCATAATGTGTCGTTTGTAGGTGGGGATGGGATCTAAGTGGCCCCTTTGTCAATCATATGTGGAGAAATGGATAGCACCCTCAAGAGGATTTGATCTATCATCACTACTTTGTGGAGTTAAGCCTTTCCCAACCGAGGTGAGAGGACACTTTTAGCATTTGACCCATCTGTGGAGGAGATGGATATGTCCTTCTCTGCTGAAGTTCTTAAGAGAAGCAATACATGTGTCCT